>JAFEMH010005595.1:0-157087 GCA_022495995.1 Adenophora triphylla var. japonica | reverse complement strand
ATTTCTTGTCTTATGAGGTAAAATTGTTAAGTTTGAGAGATTATATGGTAAATCTTTCTATATTCCTACATTAGGCAATTTCCATACTATTTAAGCTTTTAATGAAAATATATGTTTATACTTTATATATCTTTGCATTTTTATTAAAGATTTATATTAGTTAGAAAAACCATTCACAGCTAACCTTTTGGTTACACAAGACATATATTCTTTTTTGCTTGAAATATTTTTATTCATCAATTTGTGAGAACTTGGCTCTTAAATCTTTGGGCGACTTCCTTTAGGGCCCCTCATGCAAGATTTGAATTCAATGTAGGACACGAAATTTCAAAAATTCCAGACATGCCCTCTCGTTCTCTTATAATTGAATTATAAAACTTCTTTGTCTCTTTGTAATTGACTTATAAAAATATTTCTTTGTCTCTTAAAATTGACATATAAGAGTCATTTTTTCCATTTTTCACATTATTAAACTCTAATAAAATCTACTTATTTAGAGAAATGTCACTATTTAAGTCATTGATTTACAAAACTACCAACTCACTGTGCGCAAACTCTTATAGTCGTGAGTAATGAGATCAACTCACCTCTTATAATTCGATATAAGATAATTTTTTTCAACCAAAAAATTTAAAAATTCCAATAATAGCCAAGAATAACTGATAATTTACACATTACACTTTTATAACTAAAGCTATAAGACCAATTCACCTCTTATAGTTACATTATAAGACAATTTGTTCAACCAAAAAAATCAAAAATCCAATAATAGCCATTTTAAAATAATTTGATAATTTTACACATTTGGCAACTATTATAACTAAAGTATAAGAGCAAGAATGTGTCAAAATGGAGTTACTATTCTTTCTGTTCCACTATAAATGTCCATTTTTTTCAAAAGTACCAAAATAAATATCCATTTCTTTTCAAAATCGCTTCTTGATTGACAAAGAGAAATTTAAAAATATTTTGGGCATTCATTTTAAACGGAGTGGGATATATGATATTTGGAGTTACTGGAACTGCCTCTCTGAAGCTTGTCCTCAACAAGATGTGTACTTGCTCTATTTGCAATGTTATCTTAATCAAATTAATCGTAAACTCGAAGTTAACATTTTTCGTCAATACTCGTTCTCTCCTAGGTCATCGGTGCTACCAAATTCACCCAACTATGTCCGTTGATGCTAATACAAAAATCTGCTCACCATGGATTTCCAAGCTAGGGATAGAGGAGTATGGTTTTCCCATGGTCCAGACTTCCTCGATAAGCAATATGAGAAAACAAAAGACACCGTTAGGGGTGGGGGGTCTTTCCCCCCAAAATCTTCCTAAGTGTTGAGAATCATTAAATCATTCTTTGAGTGTATAAACATTGAAACAATATAGAGAGAGAATTTGGGGGTTTTAGGAGGAAGAGAGAGAGAGAACTCGAGACTGATCCCCTTGCTGCTAGAGATGAAAGCTTCCTTTCTTATACCTAGTAATGGTGAGGATGGAGCTTTTGCCACTAAAGTTCCCATTTAGTCCATTTCTCAGCCTTCACTTGGCCTATTTCGGCCTATTTATTTACCTAGCCATATATATATCACAATACCATGGATCCAGATATCAAATAATGATCATTTTATTTTCATATTGTTTACACATTTTCCACATAATTCTACTATATCCATTAATTGACCCCAGCGAGAATCGTATTTTTCGGTAGAATTTTTATGGTCACATCGGTAGGGCCCCGAATTCTTAGCTCGGTTATGCATATGAGCTTGAGTTATGGAGTATTTAAGATAAAAATACAGACTTTGAGCATTTTGAGTTGATCCTTTTACTTGATAATAATAGAAGTCTTTCATAGACCACTTTTTCATATTTCCCGCTTCCGATCGTTAAGTAGTCTGGGGATGCGAGCTCGTCGCATGTGTTTCCGGGACAAATGAAATAATTGACAGAAGAACTGATATTTGTGGATCTAATTTCCTAAAAGTTTTCGGATAAGTTGGAGGCGGCTTGCCAAGGAAATATTGTAAGAATTCCTTGTTATCGAATTGAGTACCCGTGTTATAGGTCCTTTCCTGCAGCAGACACTTCTACGGTTCCTCGAGGAGTCAACAAAAGCGTACGAGATTTTGAGGTTGAATTAAATTGAAATCCTTGAAACCTTTTTAAAGCTGTGTTTAGATGGTTTTACTCGGGAAATTCTTCATATAATTAGTTTTTAGGGGAGATGAAGCCCCTTTGAGTTGAAAAGGAGTACGGGGTTGCCGTTCCTAATTTTCATAATAGATGAATTGTCAGTGCCGTTGGGTCGAGATAAATATATAGCGATGGTGTGAATAAATTCCTTTTAATTTGAGTTGCAGCGTACATGCGTCGTCCGTAAGTAACCCAAATCCCGGATCGTCCCAAATCCGTCAGAAAGTTAACCGAAATCCGTTAACTGGCCCGCTCCAGGTTAACCGGAACTCGTTAAACTCCCCGTTGCCATGCCAACGAGACGTCCCGGGACTGCCCCGTGCATCCCGACGTCGAACCGTACTTAACACGTGTCATCTCACGTAAAAGTATGGCTTTCCCTGAAAAACGCATTTTCCGGCACTTTCCGGGGGCGTTTCGGACATTTTTCGGACTGTTATTTAAAAAAACGGACAAAACCGGGACCGGGGGACAAAATCCCACATGGCTGGTGACTCACAGGGACACTTGGCACGCATGCCACCTCCCTCTAGTCACCCTTCAATCAAATTTAAAGGGAAAAGACTAAAATACCCCTGGTATACAGTCAAAGTCCGGCCGGACTCCCTGTGCACTTTTCCTGAAATTGCCAGCAAGTCCCCCAGATTTCTAAAATACCCAAAAACCCCCTGGATTCAGTCCAAGTCCGTCCGGACTCCTACTGCAATTTTCACCCTATAAATAGAAGTTGCTGTCAAAGGCAAGAGAAAGGATTTTTAACACCAAAAATTCACCACACCCCACGGCCAAACTGGTTTCCACCCCTTCCGAGCTTCCGTTCTGTCTCGATTCACGTGAAACCTTCGTATTTCGATCAAATACGCACCTTACTACTTCGAAATAACCTTTCGAATCACTTTTCGTGTCCCGTACACACCTCCCGAGCCAAAGGAGTCAACCCTAGCCATAGGTATAACTCCCTCTCTCTAAATCTCTCGTTCCGTCTCGATTTACGCGCCAGTCGCTACAACCGTTTCGAACGTCGTTATCGAAATGTAGACGCCTCCGTCTAACGGGGTCCGATACGTTTTAGCCCCTCGATCCTCTTCTCTTTCCGTAAGAGAAGTAATCACGGGTTAAAACGGCGTTCCGACCCCGTTTCGTTTACTTTTATTGTCATTTACCACCAGGATCGATCGATCCGTCGATCGTCATTTTAATTTCTGTCATTTACAAATCGAGTCGTTTGGCCTCGTTGATCGTCATTTTACAAATCCGAGCCGTTTGGCCTCGTTGATCGTCATTTACGAATCCGGATCGTTTGATTCCGTTGATACCGCACTTTAAATACTGTCATTTACAAAGTCCGACCCGTTTGGATCGTGATAGTATTTACTTTTCAAAGTCCGAGTCGCAACCCGATTCGTTGATTGCATATCATTTAATACGCATTTTTCCCGTAAAAATCGTTAACAATGTAATGCTCCGGTTCGAAACCGGAGTTCGTCCGTCGAACTCTCTTTCAAAACGCGCGAAATGACGTTCGGCCTCCGAATGCTCATCTTCAAACTAAAAGCCGCCATTTGACACTTAAAATCATTTAATACGCATTTTTCCCGCAAAAATCGTTAACAATGACATTCCCGGTTCAAAAAACAGGAGTTCGACCTTCGACCTCCTTTTCAACTCAAAGTCGACGTTTGCCACGCAAACGCTCATTTCAAACTTCAAAACCGAGCGTTTGTCATTCAAACGCTCGCTTCTTTCAAACAAAGTCACCTAATCAACGTTTGACATTCAAACCAAGATTAAGCTTGTCATTCAAGCCCCCATTTCAAAACACACACACACACACACACGATTTCGAGAAAGGTAGAAAGACTCGTCATGCGAGGCGTTTGGGCGATCTCGTAATACTCACCCGAAAACGTAACTTGACCTCCGAACCTAACAATCTACGGTACAAAAAGCTTTTACTCGTTTTTGCCGCCAATAAAAATGATCCCAGTTTTCAAAGTCTTTTCCTAAGTTTTTGCTACCAATAAAAAGGACACCATTTTCAATAGCCGTTTGTCAACGTTTGGGCTCAAAATACAAAAACCGCGTGGCGACTCCTCATTTTTCCTTCCCATGAAGCGAGGTATCAGACACCAACCCCCCGCGAAAGACAACCGCCTTCGCTCGCGCGCGAAATCCAGGGTAATTTCCAGGCTTGGCGACTCACTGGGAAAAGATACTTTTTCAAAAACCGATGTTTTCAAAAAGCCTTGAGTGGGTCAAACTTTCGTTTACCCTTCCTCATTTTCGTGTGTGTGTTCCTTTAAACCTCGAACGGTTTTTTTTCAAAGGCATTACATTGTCAACTTTTCAAAAATCATACCATGTTTGTGCATCCCCATTCATGTTTGATTTTCATGCTGTTTTTGAACCGTGCATCATAAATTCTTTAAGACACATTACGAAAAAAATCTCTGTTTTACTCGTAAAAGAATTTTAGTGACCGCACACTACGCGCACTTGCCTCGAACACCGCACTTCACGTACACTTGCCGCTCTCTATACACCTGCACACTACAACCCCTAACCCGGGATGGCCTTATCGCGTGCACTCTCGATTGGCCCGCGACACCTTTCGGGGGCGCACGGAGTGCGTCCCAAACATCCCATCCTAGCCCACGTAAGCCACGCACTCTTTGTGTCACACTTTCGTCCAAGACCCAGGTTGGTTTTTGGCTTAGCTCGTGTCATAAAGCCTAAGTGTATGTTTTTTACGTCGGAGCCCCGCTCCGAGTCAAGCTCGAGAGTTCGAGACCAAAGGTCGTTCCCGACCCAGTCTTGAGCTTTTCAGCCTTTGACTTTGACGCGGAGCTCTGCCGAAAAATATACCCGAAGGTTCAATGTGACGTCGTGTCACCAAACCTTGCGTATGTATCGTGCCACCACAACTTGGCCAATGCTAAAAAGCTAAGGTCTCGCACAAGCGAGTCGAGAGGTCATGCCCAAATTTTGTCACGATCCCCGCCTTAACTTAAGGACGTTGACTTCGATCGCGCCCGTACGTCACACACGTTGAAAGTTTGCGTGATCGCCTAGCCTTAAGTTCATTTTTTCCTTTGTCGGTGGAACTCGCTTGCCTTATCAGACCTCGCTCGGGATAGTCCGTCCCGAGAAAGATGATCTACAATGGAAACGAGGGGCTTATAAGCGTAGTGACGAGATCCACCGATTAGAGCTCTAGGATTAGTTGCGAAAAAGAAGACCCGCTCTTTTCCAACCGATTAGGACTACGAGAAAACGCGCTTTAAGTAAACATTAATCGGTAATCTGCACATTGCACAAGCCCGAAACTTTGAGCCAAATCCCTTTTCCGAAGCCTAAACCCTTCCTTTCGCCTCCCCGCATGAGAAAGTGGTTCAGATTTTGGGTCAGCGCGCCAGATCGCAGAACGGAGTGCAGTACAGCTTTTTCGGTTCCCTCAGCCCCTCACCAGAATTTCCGACATGTCTAGCTCACTGAGAAATCGTGACGGGAAGGACCCCGCCACCGGTAATGTATATGACTTTGGAAGAAGCCATCCAAGGGCTTGTAAGGTTCACAAGAGGCGTAAAGAAGATCGCAGAATTTTGTGGTACAGCCTTCGAATGAGCGTGGTATAGCGGCTAACCCCGCCAGACGGTACTTTTGTCCCGGTCGAGGATGACGATTCCCGAAACCAGCTCACCAAACCTTCAACTGTGTTCCTCCCCGCCAACTTACGGGATGCCTTCCAACCAAGGAAATGTCACTGGCCTAGGCTCCATGTTGCCACCTCTCGAGTGGCAACCCTATCATTTTTGGTCACCTGCTACTCCTATCACTCAATATCAGCGCAAGACCGCTGACCATCTCAGGATGCCAATATCCTCAATACCCTCCCGGGTTCGTCCTGCCTATACACGAATCCCTAAACACCGGGGACAAACCCCGATACAGCGAAAAGGCCCCCATATATTCTCATATACCAAGCCTTCCACCTCCAATCACTACCGCTCACGTGGTAGCACCCGGCGCCGAGCCTCGGTCCACCATTGGACCCAACATTAGCCTGGATGGTCGAAAGCGATGAAAGACCCGAAAGCCACCATGAGCAAGCTTCAAAGCAGGAAACGCTCAAATCCACAGATCCGGAATGGTCACGCCTCTCCCCGCCAAGTTCAGAATGCTGAGATGGACCGATTCGACGGAACCGAATGTCCTCAAATGCACGTCGACACCTACGTTCTCGCATGAGAGCAAAAGTAGCAACCCTCCAAAGAAATGGCCGACCACTTCCAAGATACGCTCAAAAGTTCGCGTTACGATGGTTTCGAGGGTCAAGCTCGCGGATCGCCACACCTGGGAACAGATCGGTAACATCTTCCCGGAACGGCATGATCCAACTTAGAGTGGGAAACAAGTCGCGAGGACTTAATCACCACCGAGCGTAAAGCGAGATGAAAGTGTTGGGGAATTCTACAAGAGATGGAGCCGGAAACTCTCCGAGATCGTGGAGCCACTCTCCAAAGACGAACAGATGCGGATCTTCAAGTCCCGCTTAAGACCGTCCATCGAACTCTCATCGTCACAATTTCTTCCTGCATCTCCGGCCATGGTCAATGTCGGCTCACGGCCGAGAAGGATCTCAAGGAAAAGTTAGCTACTGCACGGCCATACAGATACCGGGCTCAGGCGGTTGCATTCAATCCCGCACCGGCCCCGGCAAAGGGAAAGATACGTCCGTCAACTACGTCCATCGGGGACAACAAGTCGGGTAATGTAAAACCCGGGCCCCACAAAGCAACAATTCTACTCGGCGTACTGCCGTACACTTCAACAAGTTGGACATGCCACCGAGCAAGATGTCGGAAGGGTTAATCAAGGAGGGTCTCCTTAAGCCCGTTGCCAATTACAAACCCAAAATTCCGTAGCCAATGCGGACAAGAGCAAATATCGCGCCTTCGATCGCATCACGGCCATACCACTGACAACTGTGTGGGGTTACGATACGAAATCCGTAACTTGATAGAAGAAGGCAAGTTGGAGCGCCCCGCGTGGCCCAATCTGATCGGAAACCCTTTTCCGAACAATAACGACGTGAATTCCATTGAGTGGGTACCCAAGAAGAGTGCCACAGAACCAGTTTCTCCGCCTCTTTCAGCCGGATCCTCCTCTAATGTCCACATCGGCTACGATGTTTGCGATCGCTCCGCCTCGCCCGGAGTACGAGTCCCGAGAAACCGTCCGAGCAATCCTCCGAGAAAACAAAGAAGAAATCCTCTCAACAAAGAATCGAGAGAAAGATACGAAGCCGGGGATACCGGTGTAGGTACACTTGGAGAACCTTCCGGGAGGTTCGACTACTACGTCTTGTACTCCAGGCCTGCCCCTCCTTGCCTCCAGGGCCATGCACTTTAGAGCAAACAGGGGTGAGAAAGCCGAAAAGTCCCGCGAACTGCACTGCACTTCGGGACACCGGAATACCTCAGATCTTGGTAATCTTACTGCCAGTCAGAAGCCTAACCCTCCGTGGGATCAGCCGATGAAATTGTCTATGGCTTGGAACTTGTGAGGCGAAACTCACAAGGTGAGATGAAACTCACGAGTGTTGTCCTTAGTGTTGATGACACTAACAACAACACATTCACCAATTCTAGAAAAAGCACAAATCAATAGAAATAAATATAATTTGCAGCGGAAGAATTAAAGCAATACACAAGAATATAATTTTTATCAAGTTATATAAATATATAACTTGATGGGTGCCAAGAAGGCAAGACCTTTCTATTAATAATATGAATTCAATACAAGGTCGAAGTTGTTCCTTAATGATAAACGAACCCTGATATAAGGAACAACATATACACAAATTCTCTCTGAAAATGAACACTCAAAACCTCACAAAAATATAAAAATCTATATGAAATTCTCGAGTGTTGGATGAAATGTTGCCGACACTGAATGGCAACACTTGAGAGCAGAATTCTACTTTCTTGTGCAGATTTGCATTTTCTGAATTGGATGATCTTCAATGAAGATCCACTGCACTATTTATAGGCCACAAAGTCTTGGAGCCTACTCAAATGATCACCAATGACTTGGAGTTTGTTTCCTCCATTTATGCCACTCGCCTCTTTTGTAGGAGACCTAGTCTTCTCTTGCTTCTCTTGCTTGTACCTCTTAGCTTTGGTTGCCTTGTACTCGACTTGTTCTCCCAGAATAGCTGAATAAAATATCTCTGGCTTGGTCATCAATTAAACAAATAAACACATGTTTATTTGTTAACTTCTTCTCCTCTTCGTGATTAACGCACAGGCGGTCATTGTTGATTTCAAGCTCATTTTAAGGTGACTAACAACTGTTATATAAACATTAATTTACCCATTAATCTTTGTGAAATATACAGTAACTAGCTCAGTGTCGCCAATTCCAAATGGCAACACTTTTGGCAACACCAGTGGCAACACTGGTTTGCAACACTTGGGATAACATTCATGGCAACACATGATCTTAACATTAACAATCTCCCCATAGTTCTTGATTTCTTCACAAAATACCAATGTGATGATCTTTTCAAAAAAAAAACAGTTAGTCAAACTTAACTACAACCCCAAAATCCCACGAGATTTTGATAGAGGCAACATCAACCTTCAGGCAATGTTTTGAAATATTTTTCAATCCAAAACATCAACCATTAAGCAAATGAAGTATCAAAATCTTTACAAAAATCTCCCCCTTAATACGAAATTTAATAACTAAAGTAAATAATTATTAAATTCTAAACAACCATCCAACCATAAACAGAAACCATCCATCTATGTTTGAAGAAAATTCAGTGAAACAAAGAAAAAAAAAAACGAAATTTAAATTGTTTAATCATTACAAACCAAAATAAAACAAATAAAATTGTTTTTGTTACCAAACCACCAAAATCAATAACCATTCGAACCAACCACCTTCAACTGCATTTTCGGCTCCTTCACCTCCCTCTGCTTTGTACCACTTGGCCCGGCACCATCTCCGGCTCCATCATCACGCCTTGGTGGCCGATCTCCCCCTATTTTGGAAGAAATCAAATCCACCATTTTCATCATGTCAGTGCGCATGTCCAACCACCCCTGAATTACTGAGTCAATGTGCTTCACCTGACTATTGAAAAAATTAAGTACCATAGCAGCATCAATCATTACAGGAGCAGTGTTGCCAGAAGTGTTGCCAGTTTCAGGGTCGACACTTGGGGCGACACTGGTAGCAGGGGCAGTAACTGGAGGAGCATTTGTAATCAAAAGCCAAGGTAAATCCCTGTGCCTATCACCTTAAGTAAAGTGCTTGGTAATTCGATAGTACACAGGTTTTTCAGAAAGATTATAACCATTCCAAGGCTTAAGGTTTTGGAACATTAGAACTTTGAAAATAAGGGAAGGAAAAATGAAGGAGGAGGTCTTTTTCTTCTTATCCCATGCAGCAAGGTGATTGAATACAAGTCTCCCAAAATTCACTCTTTGTTTCTTTCCTAGTTTATACAACAAATTGGCTTGCTCAAAAGTTACGGTATTCTCATTTGCCGTGGGAAGCCAATTCGTTATACATATCTTGTGTAGCACGCTAAACAAAGAAGTGAGATAGGTAGACTTAAAATGATCAGACCAAATGGTAATTCTTCCTCCAGTTAAAAAGGTGGCCAAGGAATTAGGATCATACTCCAAACTCTCATCTTCGACATTTGGGAGGCCGAAGGCTCTATTGATGATCAAAGGATTAAAATCATAGATATTGCCCCTAACAAAGATCTTTCCATAATGAGGGGTATTCCTATCATCAATATTATCCCTAAGATGAGCATAAAAATTCCTAACCACACTCTCAATATAAGAAGACACTTTTACCACCGTAGGCAAAAAGTTTCTATCTTCCAAAAACTGATACACACCTAACTCCTTGAATTGAGTCACATACATATTCTTTTCATTCAGAATTTTCTTCTCAGAATCTTCAACAAACTTATCTAAATTTGTTTCACCATAAAATTCATCCGAAAGAAAAGGACGTTCATAAAATCCAAAAGACTCATAATCGACTTTGTATCTGAGAGGGATTAGGAGAGTGTACCTCGGGCCATGAAATAGGAGAATACGAAGGAGAACTCGATTGTGCTTTGGTCTTGGCGGCGGGTGTTGCTTCGGGTGTTGCCATTTCATCGGCAACACTTGGGGCGACACTTGATGAAATTTTACGTTTCTTCTTCATTTTGGGTGGGCTTGACAAGAGTTTCCTCATCTTCCAACCAAGCTTCTTCATCCTCATCAGAAGATGATGAGGGCTCCTTTGTCTCTTTAAAAGCTGGGTCTGAACCTTCCTCGGACGAAATGTTGAGCGAAGAGCTTGAAGAATCATCCACATTTACCGGATCATCAGTTTGTATTAGATGGTATCTTTGACTGAACAGAGTTTTGATCCTCTCAGATTGTCTACGCACTCCACCCCTAAAAGAGCTAGAGGCATCAACCGCCTTTCGCTTCTTGGTCTTCTTCGAGGGGCGAAGGTGAGCTCGTGGATGGGGTAGCTTCGGAAGATTGATGGGAATGGGAATTTGAGAAGGATCATAGACAACAATGTCTAAGGATGGTGAGGTTGAGGGTGTGGCCGAAAGTGTCGCAGGGGATATCTCCATTGGAACGGCGACATTTGAGGCAACACTAGAGGAGCTAGAGGCGAAATTTCCATGGGAGACGAAATTTGGGCAGTATTTTTAGGGCTAGCCATGGAAGATTGAAGAAGTATGAGGAAGACGAAGAAGCTGGGGCAAGGGTTTGGGATTCCGCCTAGAGAGAGAGAATACGGTGAGAGAGAGAGGGTTTAGGAGGGGGTTTTAAGAGTGAATAGTGGAGGGATTTAATTGATTTGACAAGGTCAAATTAATTAAACCTCCACTTATCTCTAAAAATCCCAACAATACTCAAGTGTTATCCGCCATTTTTTTAAAAAATCCTTTTTTTTTTTTTAATTTTTTTAATTTTTAATTTTTTTAATAATAACTAAACATAATTTTAGTAATATCCATAAAATTGAGTTTTTCAAAATTCAAAGAGATGAATTTTAAAAAATAGATATTACAAAATTACACTTAGTTTGACAAAATAAAAATTTTTGCTAAAAACCTTTTAAATTTCACAAACTCTAAATATAAGAAAATAGACTTTTGGAAATTTAAAATTTAATTAACAAAAACAAAAACAAAAACAAGAAAATAAAAAATTAATGTAGCATCTACTAATGTATTACTAGCAATGTTGCGTGACACCCAAGGCAACATTTTTAAACAAAATCCCCTTGATATTTTTTCAACATATACCTTATCATTCCTTAGGTAATTTTTAAGCAAGCTTTACACATTCTTTATTTACAAGGAAGCATCGTAGTAGCGAGCTCCGTGCCCCGAGTTTTTTTATAAATGTATAAAACTAAATGTAGTAAGTTTTATACCTTTCAAGTAGGGTACACTGTAGTAGCGAGCTCCATGTCCCTAATACTTAGTATAAAACACTACATTATATTCCCTTTGGGAATTTTCACAAGCTTTGCCTTTTTCAATATCAACAACAATATGAGTGACTTTGTCACTTTTTAGCACAAAGGGGTATTTTAAAAAAAATGTTAACCTTAAGAATGTACACATACTAGAACAAAAAGGTCAGTAAATGCCTCCTATTTGGGATTAAACTAACTAAATATATATATATATATATATATATATATATATATATATATATATATATATATATATATATATATATATATATATATATTTATAAATAATATACAACTCATACAAAGTGTTGTGACGGTGTTGGCAACGACGGCAACACACAGATTTATAGAAAACATAAACCAAGAGATTTTTTCAAACTTGAAAATCTCTCATGGTCCAAGGATTTGGTCAAAATATCAGCAAGTTGATGTTTTGTATCAATATGCTCTATTTGGATCAATTCCTTTTCTACTAAATCTCTTAAAAAATGATGGCGGATATCAATGTGCTTAGTGCGTGAGTGTTGTACAGGGTTTTTGGAGATATTTATAGCACTCAGATTGTCACAATACATGGTCAAGATATTACTATCAAGACCATAGTCGTCAAGCATGTGTTTCAACCATATTAGTTGTGAACAACAACTCCCTGCTGCCACATATTCGATTCGGCGGTCGAGAGAGAAACACGGTTTTGCTTGCGGCGTACCATGACACTAGATTATTACCCAAGAAAAAACAACCCCCACTAGTACTCTTTCTGTCATCTATATCCCCTGCCCAATCAGAGTCACTAAAACCAACTAAGTTGGTATTAGTGTCTTTGGTGAACCAGATTCCCAAGTCACTTGTCCCAGACACATACTTGATGATTTTCTTGACTGCATTTAGGTGAGAAATTTTAGGAGCTGATTGATATCTAGCACAAACACCTACGGCGAACATTATATCGGGACGGCGCGGTAAGATAAAGAAGACTACCTATCATGGATCTATACGAGTTGGGTCAACATCCTCTCCTGCTGATCTTTGGTTACCTTAAGAGATGATCCCATAGGTATTTTAGAACACTTGGCACTCTCTAATCCAAATCTTTTCACCGGACTCTTAGCATACTTGCTTGTAAGTGATAAAGATTCCATCATTCGATTGTTTCACACTGCAATCCTAGGAAATAATTAAGTTCTCCTATCATGCTCATCTCGAATGTTGATGTCATAGCTTCCACAAAATTTTGTAAACAAGTTTTAGATGTGGAACCATAAACTATGTCATCAACATAGATTTGAGCAATGACAAGCTCTTTATTTTCCCTAAGAATAAATAATGTCCTATCGGCTTCTCCTCTAACAAATCCATATTCAAGAAGGAAACTTGTTAGACGCCCATACCATGCACGAGGAGCTTGTTTCAAGCCATATAAGGCCTTATCAAGTACGTATACATGGTGCAGGTGGAATGGGTCTTCAAACCCTTTAGGTTGCTCAACATAGATCTCTTTATCTAAGTACCCATTCAAGAAAGCCGCTTTGACATCCATTTGGTACAATGTGATTTTGAGATAACAGGCTATAGCAAGAAGAAGTCTTATTGACTCAATTCTAGCCACAGGTGCAAAGGTCTCGTCAAAGTCGATTCCTTCTACTTGTGTATAGCCTTGAGCCACAAGACGAGCTTTATTACGAACAATATTACCCAATTCATCGATTTGTTTTTGTAAATCCATTTAGTTCCAATAATGTTAGTATTTAAGGACGTGGAACTAAACACCAAACCTCGTTACGGGTAAATTGTTCAAGCTCTTCTTGCATAGCTTGAATCCATAATTTATCATTTAAAGCCTCAATCACATTTTTTGGTTCAAGAGAGGAAACGAAACAGGAGTGTTTTACTGAGTATGTGGAGGACATACACACATACCTAACCATATCTCTGTAGTCAAGCTGGCTCCTTATTTCTTGTTCGGACCCCTTCATTAACATCACCAATTACTTGAGTAATGGGATGATAATTTCTAATACGAGTGGGGATCTCTCTGCCTTGATGGTACACCAATCCATCTTCTTCTTCGAGTCCTTTGCTCTCGGAATTTCCAGCCATTGTTCTGTTCTCTGTGTTGCCTCGGGTGTTGCCATTTCGGGCAACACTTGGGCGACACTTGAATCTGTGGCTGCAATGGTGAATCAGATTACGTTCCGGCCCTCTGTTCGACTTCTTCCATCAAGGTCAAAGGTATATCATCATTTGGTTCTCTGTAGCACTCAAGTAATCGTTAAATTCAATATTTACCGATTCTTGAATCACTTTTAACCTCAAGTTATAGACACGATAAGCATGACTTTGTTTTGAGAGTAGCCCGGAAAGATGGCTTTGTCACTCTTAGAATCAAGTTTTCCTAAGTATTCCCGGTCATTTAAAATGTAGCACAAACACCCAAACACATGAAAATAGTGAACCGTAGGTTTCTTTCCATTTAAAATCTCATAGGGTGTCATAGTTGTACGAGGTCTTAAGAAAACTCTATTCGTAGTGTGACAAAATTTGTGTTTAATGCTTCGGCCCAAAAACCTTTAGAAATATTTCTAGCAATTAGCATAACACGAGCCATCTCCATTAAAGTCCTATTTTTCCTTTCAATGACACCATTTTGTTGTGGTGTTTTGGAGTCTTTGAAAATTCATGGTGTATCCTTTTTATTACAGAATGTAGAGAAGGAGAGATTTTCAAATTCTCTACCATGATCTGACCTTATTCGAAAAATAGGAGAACAAAACATGTTTTTAATTTTAGAAGCTAAGTGAGTAAATTTATCAAAAGTTTCAGATTTTTCTCTTAAGAAATACACCCATGTAAACCTAGAAAAATCATCAACTATTACATAAACATACTTCTTACCTCCTAAGCTTTCTACCTCAATAGGACCCATCAAGTCCATATGTAGAAGCCGAAAACAATGTGTTGTTCTGAGTGTTGCTCATGGTGTTGTTCAACACTGTGAGCAACACGAGTTTGCTTACCCTTTTGACAGTCACCACACATCACGGTGTCTTTGAGGTCTAGTTTAGGAACACCTTTGATGGCATTATGTTTGATAATCTTCTCAAGATTTCTATAATGAGAATGACCTAACTTTTGATGCCATAACCTAATATCATCAAGTTTTGTCAAATTGCACACTGATTTATTACCAACCAGATAGCAATTATCACTTGATCTTATTCCAGTCATGACACAAAAGTTAGTGTTATCAAACACTTCACAGGTATTTTTATTGAATTTTACCTCCAAATTGTCATCACATAGTTGGCTAATGCTAATTAAATTAGCAAGTAAACCATCTACGTGCAAGACATTTTTCAAAGGAGGAAAACCAACAATATCCAGTGTTCCTTTTCCAACTATTTCACTCTTGCCTCCACCACCATAAGTCACTTTGAGCCTCCTTGAATAGGTTGGTACTGTTAGAAATGATTTTGTTCCCGTCATATGACGTGAACAACCACTATCAAAGTACCAAGTTCCTGCAATGTTAGTCCTTAAAGCTGTATAAACAACATAGCATTTCAGTTTTTCCTTGGGTAACCAACCCTTTTTTGAAAATCTGGATTTCTGTTCACCAGTGTTGCCATGAGTGTTGCCCTGAGAAATTGGCGACACTTGAGGCGACACTTGAAGACTGGACATTTTCTTTTGAAGAAAAATGCAATCTGATTTTAAATGTCCAGCTTTGTGACAGTATCCACACTCATTGGATTGATCAGAAGAATCACTAGGAGTGCTACCCTTTTCCTTGACACGCTCTTTTACAAAACAATTTTTAGTTTCAACATCAAACAAGGAAGAGGTAATACTTTCAAGTGATTCTTGGAACCCAAGACCAGCTTTCAGAGGCTTACTCAAATTGAGTATTTCATCCAATTTGGATGAACTCGTGTTGAGTTTTTTAAAAGTGGATTCGGCTAGGTTGAGTTTGGCTTTGATTTTATCAAGATCCAAGTCTCTCCTACTGAGTTGAGCTTCTAGCCGAGTCAAGGAGTTCTTAAGATCCTGATTTTCCTTTTTCAAGAAAACCACCATCTTATTCTCCTTTTTCCATTCCACGAGGAGAGATTTATAGAGGTTTTTTAATTCACAAATAAGCTCATCTTTATCAAGATCATCCTCTATAATCTCCTCTGAATTTAAATCAGTAGAACCAAGCAAACTAAGATCATTTAAAGAATCATACCTGCTGAGTGTTGTGCCAAGTGTTGCCACTTCCTGGACGACACTTGGGGCAACACTTTCTGAAGAAGTCACCAATGTTGTGTCAAGTGTTGTCAAATCTGGAACAACACTTGAAGTAACACTCTCAGTCGAAGGTAGCTCCTCTACCGTGGCCATCATGACTACTTGCTCCTACTTTTCTTCTTTCTCCGTTCCTTCCTCCTCTCCATCACTAAGAGATACCCACAAGTTTTTGCCCGCCTTTCTCAAGGTGTTAGCACATTCATTGGCATAGTGACCCCAACCGGAACAAGCATGACATTGAATAGATTCAATGTACTTAGGATCGGACCGGATCTTTTCCGAGGATGCACGCCTAGGTGGGGTATCCTTTTGATTTGGAGGAGGACCTCTCCTTGGCACAAAACTAAAGGTTTTGGCCGTTTGGTCTTTAGCCTTTACCTGCACTTTGTTAAATTTTATAACCATAGAATTATATCTCTTTGCAAGTAAAGCTACACTAGTATTTTCATCTAACACCTCGAAGACTTCATCTTCATCGTCCACACATGTGTCTGAAGATTCGACTTTTAAGGCAATATTCTTGCCTTTAGAAGCCTTCGTTTGTTCATTGAGATTCAACTCAAAGTTTTTCAAAATACTCATTAAGGAGTTGATGTCCATTGTTGAAAGATTATGGGCCTCTTCAATAGCTGAAACTTTAATATTAAAACGTTCGGGAAGAGTACGAATAGCTTTTGAAACAAGTTGTTTATTTGTAAAAGACTCCCCTAATACTTGACAAGCATTTGAAATATCAATCAACTTTTCAAAATAAGACGAGATGTCTTCGTTTTCACCCATCATTCTCCCTTGGTTGGAGAAAATTCGTCCTCGAATTTTGAAGTGACGAAGGATTTTCTCAATACATAATTTATATTGTGTTATGCCATTGTCTTTTAAAGAAGAAAATGAATCTTGCTTTAAGCTTAATCCCTCATGAAATCGAAAATCTGAAAATGGTAAAATATTTACCTCCATGTTATTGTTTCTGATAACAACGAGGGACCCTTCAAGTTCTTTGTCATAGATTGGATCTTCATCGTAGATCGGAGGTTTATCCCAATCGACAACATCTTCTTCACTTGTTAAATATGTAAAAGGCCAAGAGAGATTTTCTGAAATTTCTTCATCATAAACTTTTTGGAAGGTAAGGTTCAACTGATAATTAAATCGATGAGAAGCCTCTTCAATCGACACCTTGTCAAAAGTTTGATTGGAAAGGGAAATCTTCTCACGATCTTTTGAAATTAACAACTTTGAATCATGACGCGACTCATCATGTTCCAAAGCCTCGTAGCGTGCAAGACGACGCTTGAGTTGCAACACTTGTCTCCTTAGATCTTCTACCATCTCATCCCGAGCAAGGTAACTTTGCGGAAGCACGTCAACCAAAGCTTTGATACCACTTTGATGCCGGTAAAGTAGAGAAGTCATCGGAGGTAACACAAGTGAACAAATAAGGGTTTATCGAACTCGATATTCAAAGGAATCCACCTAAGAATATGAGTAAAATCACCACCCAAAGGCACCCAACCTAAGGGATAAGATAACTAGAAGAAATCCATCTTCTAAAACAAAGTCAAAAGACTTGATCTTTTATATAAAACTCAACTCACTATCTCCTTACAAATGCACTTTAAAGGGGTTTTATACTAATCTTGGAACATCCCTCCAAGTTAAGATAACCTAAAAATTTATTAAGAGTAGATAAAAAGGTCTAGAAACATGAAAAGCCAAAAGTCTTTGCCAAATTCGGATGTACATCTCTTCATGCGCAGCCTTGGTAAACTGATCATAATTTATTCTAGAAAAATCCAAACGGCAATCCGAAAAGTGTGTTGGAAACTAGACTCAAAGATCTTTCCGTTGATATATAGTTCGTCTGCTGAGTATATGTATATAATTACCAGAATGCCCTTGAAGTGAACCCAAAATCTGGTTCTTTATCATTCTGGACAGCCCCATAAAACTCGTATTTTCAATAGTTTCATGAACCAACAACCCACTCCACCAATAATGAACCTCATGGATATGGATATATGAAGGGTTGTTTCCCGCATCATTAAGGGTAACGTACTTTGCACGTTCTTTCAAATGAAGTGTTAGTGATTGAAAAATACAACGTACTTTTATAATTTTTCAAAATAAAAAGTTGATGACGTTAACAATAGTTAACGCCTTGATGACGGGGTTAACTCCCGTTAAATAAACCAACACATACTACCCTCCCCCCCCCCGAACCCCGCCTCCAACATCCCCAGCTCTGTCCCTACACCGACCCCCTGCAGTTTGAGAGGGATGACGGAGGTAACCGAAAGTTAATGTTCACATCAGCATTTCGTTAGAAATATTAACACCTCATTTGCAACATCAGCATTTTGTATGTTTTTAAACCCGAAAAAAGGAAATGTTGCTTTATTTGAAAACTAATTAATGGGTACGTTGTATTTTTTTAGACACTAACGAGTATAAATCTTTAGTTGTTAAAAATCGCGAACGTACGTGCATATAGTTAGTTGTCGTTTGGCTGTATTATTTGTCTATAGAAGATGGAAATCAGCTAAAGCTAATGCAGTGTGTTTATATGATTTTGCAGGCGACAAAGGCCAGGGAGCGGATATTTGAAGGAAGAATTTCAGAGAAGAAATGTTAATCTGAATGGGATCGACTTTAATGACTAAGTATATGGGTTTTGTTTTAGTTCTTCCTCTGAATGCATCTGAATGATTGTTTCTATAAACATTATGTGGTATAATAGAGCATCAAATGTTACTTGAGAGCAATGCTAGAAAAACAAAAACAAAATAAAAAAATCACAAGAACTTAGTCCAAAAATTACCTCGCTACTCTGTTATAGCGAGCGGGTGAGATGGAGCCACTTCTCTGTTCTCCCGAGTTATGTTACCAAAATTAATTGGATAATATGAATGGCCACAAAGCACCGATGCATCTGAACCATATAACTGAGGGAAACTGAGTTGTGGCTCCGTCTCAACCTAGTGTTACGGTGGAGCAGCGAGATGGAGGGAAAAGTTCTTCCGAATTCGTAAATGACTAGAAAAATAAATGTACAGTGATTAAAAAAAATGTGTAATAGATCCTATAAAACAGAGAGGGTTGAGGACCAAGAGAAAGAGAAAGTGAAAATTGTAAGAGGGAAATGGGCAGCCAGTTATGGACCGAGTAACACTCTCTTTACAACCATATACACCCTCTCTTTTCTTCCTTATCAATCTTTTGGAAAATTTCTCTCATCTTCTTTTTCGTTTCGTGATTCTTCCGAGATCAAAAAAGAAAAGGCAAATTCTTTCTTTAGTTTTGAACGTAGTCATTCGAGCGATCAAGCAAACAGAAGAAGAAGAAGAAGAAGAATGGATTTGAATTGGTACAAAGGATTTAACCCTAAGGACTGCAGAACTATAATGGTGAATCAAGTCACTAATATAGCCCTTCACATGCTCATCTTCGTTCTTGCTCTCTTCTTATGCAACTTCTTGCATCTCCTCTTGCGTCCTTTCTCTCAGCCTCGCATCATTTCTGAATCCCTCGTTCGTAATCTCTCTCTCTCTCTCTCTCTCTCTCTCTCTCTCTTTCTCTCACACACACACACAATGCAAGATCCTTGCCTTTGAGATGTCCATCGCAAAGATTTTATTAAAAGTTTACGTTGTTTATACAATACAAGTTACTATATACTCCCTCCGTCCCAAAATGTTGTTCCATTTGACTTTTTTGTTGAACTTTAACCACAAATATATAACAATTTAATTATGTTCATGAAATTCTAAAAATTCCTATTGATTCACCATTAATAATATTATCAACAACAACTTTTAGAATTTCATGAACATGATTAATCTCTCATAAATTTGTGGTCAAAGTTCAACAAAAAAGTCAAATGGGACAAACATTTTGGGATGGAGGGAGTATATGATATAAGATGTAGCTCATGTTACTATACTATACAAGTCGAACTGTTATGCAGAAGGCTGACTGCACAGCCCCAGTTCCTAACATTTGTTTCATCTATATATGCAGATAGGCTTCTTTCTTAGTAACCTACCACCTGTAAGAACGAAACTCGACGAAGAGGCCAAGAGAACTCTCTCATATGTAACGGATTTCGGTATGATAATCCACATGTTTGTAGCAGGCTTAGAAACGGACCACAACATCTTTCTCAAGCTACCATATCGCGAGGCTAAAGTGGCATGTACCGGCTTCCTCACCACCTTCATCTTATCCATCTTTATAACCCCTCTTTTATTCGTTTCAACCGAAACAAGCCTCAAGTTTGATATTGCCTTTTCCATAGTTCTCTCTGGGACCGCCTCTCCTCATCTAACTCGCCTAATAACCGACCTCAAGATTAGCAAATCCGACATCGGACGGTTCGTGATCGCTGCAGCAGTTATATCTGATCTAGCATCCACTCTCCTCATATCTATAGGTTATATACTTTTTGACCCTTTTGACAAGTTCAAAATCCGTCTGCCTCAACCCATTTTACTTATGACCGCGACTTTAGTGATTCAGTCCGTCTTGGCGGCAAAAGCGAGTCCAATACTCATGAGATGGGTCAACAGAGAAAACCCACAAGGGAAACCTATGAAAGGCTCCTACTTGGTCGTTTCCATAGCCTATGTTGTCATTGTGAGTGGCTTCGCGCCTTCTGTGGGGGAGTTTAATAAGCCGATTAGTGCTTTCTTGGCCGGGGTTTTTATGCCACGGGAAGGGAGGATAGCTAAGATGATAATCAGCAAAGTGAAGTACTTTTTTAGCCTTCTCTTTTTTCCGGCATTCTTCTTTTGGGTAGGTTTAGAGCTTGAGTTTAAAGACTTTGGAGGTAGTCATATAGGGACATGGGCAAGGCTATTTTTCATCTTTCTTCTTACGGTTGGTGGGAGAATTATCGGTAGCATCATTTCCGGCGTGATGTTAGGGTTTCATTGGCAGGAAACAGTAGCCATCGGGTTGCTTCTCAGTGTCAAGGGCCATTTCCACATTTACATGGCCATAGCTGCAGCAAAGGTATAGTACACTTTTTCACTAATCTTTTTCTCGCTTATACATAACACACAACCGGATTTTGGGGCATGTGCACTCCAACTAAACAGATGTTCGACTTTTATAGTCCAACCGGATCTGGTCCTTGTGCAACCCACTTTTGTGTGCAGTTGAACAGCACAGACCCCAAATCCTACACAACATTATCCAAAGTCTGAGGTTCTGGATCCTTCTAACTATCTTCTTTCCTATAGATAGGATTAGTGACCATGTCGACATCTATCGTGATGGTAATCATAATCTACCTAACCTTCATCCACGCCCCACTAGTCGTTTCAAACATAATCGAACGTGCACGAAAACGATCCCCAACCCAACGAATGGCTCTCCAATGGCTAAACGCCTCAAACGAGCTACGACTAATCCTATGCCTCCACGGTCCACATAACATCCAAGCCGCCATAAACTTCATGGAGATCTCCCGGGGCCCACCTGACCCCGGGATGATGGTTTACCTCACTGACATGATCGAGCTCACTAACAAGATAGCTGCCACGTTGGCACGTGGGGAAGGCGTCGATGCAATGACGGTGACCGACAAGGGAGTTATTGAGATGAGGGAGAAGATAAGTAATGCAGTTAATGGGTATGTGGAAGATGATTGTGAAGGGATCAGTGTTAGAAGAATGTTGGCATTGTCACCGTTAAGTAGTATGCAACAAGATTTATGTACTCTTGCAGAGGATTTGCTTGTTTCTTTGATTATATTGCCATTTCATAAGGATCAAGAGGCTGATGGAACACTCAGTGCTGGCCATTCAGGATTCAGAAATGTAAACAAAAAGGTAAAAGGTTTTAGTGGGGATATGTAGCTCAGTTTGTTTCTCTTCTGCTCTCCCTCAGTCTAATAATAAATATAATAATAATCCATATCTTGATTTTTTTTTTTTCTATTTAATTGAATTTTAACCAAAATTGATGAAGTTGTAACTAACCTCATATTATTATTTTTTAAATTTATTGATTCTTTCTTAAAATAATACTTTTTTAATTTTATAAAAAAAAAATCAAATTTTAATATTTTTTTTGTAATGTTTAATCAATTTATCAAAAAAAAAAGTAAATTAAAATGCTAATAGATGTTAGTATTAATTTTTACATTTATATTACATTTGTTTGGTTAGAGCTTACTTTTTAATCCTTGAATGCAAATTCTAAACATTGATTTTGTGCCCATTTGTCTCTAATCATAGATTCTACGACATGCCCCCTGCTCCGTCGGAATACTAGTAGACCGGGGTCTGGGATCCACTCAGATATCAAGAACGAGCGTTTCCCTCACGGCGGCCATCATCTTCATCGGAGGCAAAGACGATCGAGAAGCCCTAGCCTACTCCGGTCGTGTCGCCCGACACCCAGGAGTAAAACTCACGGTCATCCGGTTCCTACTAGACGCTACCGGCGACAGTGTGACGTCAAGAATCAGCAGGGCCAGAGCCAACACTGCGGAATACGAGGAAGAAATGAAGCTCGACGACGAGTACTTTGCGGAGTTTTACGACCGGCATGTGGCCGGAGGACACGTGGCGTACGTGGAGAAGTATCTGATGAACTCCGGGCAGACGTTCTCGACGCTCCGATCGTTGGAAGGGCAGTACGCGTTGTTCATTGTGGGGAGGGGAGGGAGGGTGAATTCGGTTTTGACAGTTGGGATGAATGATTGGGAAGAGTGCCCGGAGCTGGGTCCGATCGGGGATATTTTATCGGCTTCTGATTTTTCGGTTACGGCTTCGGTGTTGGTGATACAGCAACACAGTCTTAGAGGGGAACTTCATGGCCTTCAGGATGAATTTTCCATCATGTAATGTTAACATTCTAGAACTAACATTTAGACAGATAGTTAAACATAAAAATATTCTCCGTCAGATCCATAATAAATGTCTCACTTTCTTTTTTTGTCCGTTCCAAAATATTGTACTAACAACAAGACACATTCCTCAGAATATCTGAATTCAACTCATTCTGACACAAGGTTAAACATGAGTTTTAGGCAAAACCCACAACAGTTAGAGATCAAATATCCGAAAAATCAAACAACAAAAACTACTATGTGCACCTAGAGCATTGAAGATATTGCCTCCTTATCCTTAGCTAGAACTTCCCCGCCGGATACCTTTGCTAACTCCTAATACTCCCCTGAAAGTCTTGCTACCTCCCCCTGCAATGAAGTTTACGTAAATAAATTATATATACACCGACAACAATAATATGTAGCATTCTTTGTATGGAAAGACTCGAGTTGATAATAAATTAGCTCTTGAGTGCAGATTTAGCAAATTCAATCTGAGGAACAAAGTCAGCAATAACTGAGGCCGTTTAGAATTCAATGACGCCGCTACTCTATCAACTCTGTGGTAGCTCGGACAGCACCAGGTTGATTGCATGTAAACTTCCCCTCTTGTGTGCATGCCAATATATTCATCTGATCTCTATAAGTTTCAGATGCTCCGTATTATTTTTTTCCAATAAAGCTAGTAGATGTTATTAACAGAACTACGAATCAGTGTCGCTTGTTCTACTCTGTGGACATTTAGAAAGCAAGACTGAACGGACTATTAGACTCTATCCAACAAAATATGGACATTTCTCTTCTCTTCTCTCCTCTCCTCTCCTCTAAGAACTCGGGAGCGGACCCTTAGGATCTGTTTGTTTGGGGGAAAATGAAAACGTTTTCCCCACTCACCCCCACCACCCCCTGAAACCCCCCGTCGAGGTCAAAAAAAAATATATATATATATATATATTTTAAATTTATTTTTAACAACTCCCCACTCCCACCACCTCAAGGTCAAAAAATATTTTTTTTTATTCATTTTAAAATTATATTTTAACAACTCCCCCACTCCCAAGCAATTTTTTTTATTCATATTAAAATTATTTTTTAACAACCCTCACCACCCCCACCAAGGCACCAACCCCCCTCCCACGATCAAACATTTTTACTCATAAATAAATTAATTTATTTTTAACAACTCCCCCACCCAACCCCACTCCCCTACTCTCGGCCACCCACCCTACCACCCCCCCCCACTCTCGGCTACCCACCCTACCCCACCCCTACCCTATCACCACCCTAGCCTACCATCATCCTACCCTTTATATTTCTCCCATCATCCTACCCCTACCCTACCCTACCTCACACCCACCCACCCACCTCACCCCTACTAATCCCCACCTCCTAGCCGAAAACATGTTTATCTCATTTTTCGAAAAACATTTTCATTTTCCGAAAGCCGTTTTACGCGAAACAAACGGAGCCTTAGAAAGTAAGTCTGCAAGAAGAAGGATTCTCCGGACCGTGAGAATGTCAAAAGGTTCATCACAACCCAAATGTAAAATGACCTTGTTAGGGCTGAGTGCCTAACTATATAAAGGTGAATGGCCCATAACAATTAATTGGGAAGCCCACACAGCTTTTTGTCTCGCGTACCTAATGATTTATATTAGTTGTAAGTTGTACTTGTTTACTTGGATCACCAATAAAACCTCAAATTTGTGAATATTACCCAAATTTCTCTGAGCTTGCACTCGAGAATGCCACAGAGCACCTTCTATCAATCCTTAGTTTTGTGTTTGTAATCTATTCAACATCACATAGCATAGGGGAGTGGTCAAATCTTCAGTCCAGAGTTCCTGGCAGTACATAAATCTAGCAATACTAAAACTTCTGACATAGTTAGTTTTTCTTTAAACTAACAGTACCTTATATGTGTCATTCCACCAAGAAAATGAATGGTAGTGATATATATCCTTAAGAAAATAAATCACATAACTAGTTTTTAACGGCTTAAATACACCATGAATCACTGCACATTAGTACAAAGTAAGCATCTGGAAGTTAAAAGGACTTCTAACAGACTTCAGATAAGCAGGTGCAACAACGTTTAACCATAAAGGTAAAAAGTTTTCAAGAAACACCATTCTAAAGCAAAAGAAAATTTCTTAAAGTCAATTGAGTTTCACGCTTACTGATGATAAAGTAAACACAAAAACTAATCCATATAAAGAAAAGACATTACCAAGAACATATTCAACGCAAGAAACTGAAGCATGGGAAGGGATAGAAAGAGACTTATTAACAGCAAAGAAGAAAGGCCACACCTCAAATGCAGCTTTCAAATGATCAAGCTCCTTGTCCAAATCATTGATTGCCTGATTGTATGCCTGCATTGGCGAGGACTGGCTAGTAGTGTGAATCTGCCACATCCACATCAAACTTGTAAGAACTAGAAGCCTCATTCAATTGACCGGATAATTAACAAGAAACTACATTGAAAATCATTTTAACAAACTAGAAGCTAAAATGAAAACAACTGCCAACTTAATTACTAGTTTGACCTTTAATCCATTTTTCCATACCAACATAAATAAGTATGATTAAAACCTATGCTGCATGGATACTATTTAGCACTTTATAAGCTTGATAATCAGATTCAAAATTATTATGCAACTATTGCTATCCATGAGAAAAGCTTTCATTTTTTTTGGAGGAATACATGAGAAACGCTGAAACCACAACTAAACATCCATGACCGATAAAGTTTAGGTGAATCATACAGAATGATTTGACTCAACTTCATCCAAGTTCTCAACGTCATGCATTGCAGATACAGTTTCACAACTGTGCATTCGTCAGTTTCTCTCAAGCACATATAATATTTTTCATCGCCCCGAAGTGAAATTGTTCAAATTTCAAACCGTACCTACTGTCAAAATTATTGTTTGACTTTATCTCACTAGTGCATTAGAGCTCAACAAAAGAAGATTGATAAACGTATATTTGGTCAATTTTGGATCTGACAAAAATCCTACAAACCAAGTTTGTTCTCACCATTGTTGATGATTACTCGAGATCCACATGGACAAATCTTCCATAATCCAAATTAGAGCTGTCAAAACGGGCAAAAGCCCGCGGGCATGCCCGCCACCTATTAGGGGCGGGTTGGGCTAGGATATTCAATACCCATTTGGATGCGGGCTTTTCGGGCTTTGCCCGCACGGGCCGCGGTGATGTAATCCGGTTCAAGAAATATTTGACAAAGTCAAATATATTAATTAAATTTGTATTTTAATTAGTATTTTAGGATTTAATTTGTTTTAGTTTATATTTAATTTATTATTTTCGTCATTTATTTTAATAGGATGATTAGAGGTGATTTTAGAGTAGATTTTGAGGAGATTTACTAGTTTTTGAGTCCTATTTAGTTACCATATAGGTTAGGAGTAATTCTAGAAGGTTTAGGATTGTTTTTCAAGTTTTATGGGCACTATAAAATAGGCCTAAGATGGTAATCCGAATTTAGACCTTTTTATCAATTAAATTCTTTTGCAAATTTGCAAGTTCTTTCACTTTTGTGAATTTTAAAGTCATTAATTGACTTTGCCAATAATCTTCTTCGGTTGATTATTAGATTAAATTCTTTTGCGAGAAGTTTAATCATATCCCCTTTCGTTCGTTAATCGATTTTACTCCTTTTGCGAGGATTGAATCGATTAGCTTGTTTTATTTTAGTTCCGCTGCGTTTCACTTTACATCGGTTGGTATCAGAAATCGGTCGATCCTAGGGTTCTTGGACGAGTCGATGGCTGCCGAGGAAGGAAACAACGGAGATATCACTCTTTCCACAATTATTGAAGCTTTGAATCGCAATGCAGAAGAGGCGAGAGAGCGACAAGAGCGTCAACATAGAGAGTTGATGGAAATTTTGAGAGGATTGCAAGTTGGTCAAGGTGGTGTCAACCCAAGTAATCAGGCAGGTTTTCGCGACGAACATCTCCATGAAGAAGAAGCTGTTGTCACGGCTGATCTAGCAATTCGGAATCGAGCGTATGAATACCTTGATTTCAAGGGGGAAAGGTTATGGATGAAGCCAACACGATTCAAGATCCGAAAATTATAAATGGCGATTTCGAAAGAAAAGAGGTTAGTGATAATTTTATTTCTATGGTCGAAGATTCCGTTCCAAATCTTGAGGAAGAAGAAATTATTTGTGATCTAGAGGACGATTTGATTCATATGGAGGACGGGAAGGACGATCAACAGAAGGATGGAAAGGATGGAATTGATGGTATAATTTTATTTCCGGAAGATATTTATGTGCCCATATTTGTGCTTGAGATAATATTTATTCCAAATATTTATTTCATTGGCGGAAAAATTCAAGTTATTTCTACGTTAAAGATGAAGATTTATTCAAAGTATTTATTTCGATGGAGGGGCTCGTTTCAAAGATCGGACGAGGATTCGGGGCGAATCCTTTTTCAAGTGGGGGTGAATGATGTAATCCGGTTCAAGAAATATTTGACAAAGTCAAATATATTAATTAAATTTGTATTTTAATTAGTATTTTAGGATTTAATTTGTTTTAGTTTATATTTAATTTATTATTTTCGTCATTTATTTTAATAGGATGATTAGAGGTGATTTTAGAGTAGATTTTGAGGAGATTTACTAGTTTTTGAGTCCTATTTAGTTACCATATAGGTTAGGAGTAATTCTAGAAGGTTTAGGATTGTTTTTCAAGTTTTATGGGCACTATAAAATAGGCCTAAGGTGGTAATCCGAATTTAGACCTTTTTATCAATTAAATTCTTTTGCAAATTTGCAAGTTCTTTCACTTTTGTGAATTTTAAAGTCATCAATTGACTTTGCCAATAATCTTCTTCGGTTGATTATTAGATTAAATTCTTTTGCGAGAAGTTTAATCATATCCCCTTTCGTTCGTTAATCGATTTTACTCCTTTTGCGAGGATTTAATCGATTAGCTTGTTTTATTTTAGTTCCGCTGCGTTTCACTTTACATCACGCGGGCTTTTGCGGGTCGGGCCACAGGCAGCCCGTTTAAATTAGATCACATAACTTCATAACTCATAAGCCTGCCTTTGTTTGGCCCAGCCCATTTCAATAAGATAAGATAAGCCTTTTAAGGGTTAGGTTTTATTAAATTTAGGCATTTAGCGTTTCTTCGTCTCTCTCTCTAGAATCCAGTCGCCGTCTTCGTCTCTCTCTCTCCAGAAATCCAGATCTCGTCGTCGTCAGTAATTACAGATCTGGTGCTGGGGGAAGCAGTAGAGGCACTGGTGGTGGAGGGGCGGTAGTAGGAGGCAACCGCGGAAGAGGAACTAGTACTCGTACAACAACAAATTCGTTACCAACGTTGTATGGAAGCTCTTCCATGTTAATTTGTTTACTTTCATACATCTTTCACCACTTGATGTAATATTGTTTGTATTGAACTCAAATATATACACTTATTTTTGTCTTTTATAATTCCATTCATGTTTATCATAGAGATAGAGATTACTTTTTCTTTTTAATTTTTTAGCCGTAATTTTATCTTTTTAATGTTAAAATTGCTTCTGCAACTTTTGTTATATTCTGAAAATTTTATTAATTTATTTTTGGCTTTAAATTAATTTTGGGCTGATGTTTGACCTGTAATTACTGATGTTTGAATTTTTGCGGGCTGACCCGTTTTGCCCGTGGCCCGTATGCAGGGCGGGCTGGGCCAAGAGTTTTTAGGACCGTATAGTTCGCGGGCTTTCCCGCCCCGGCCCGTTTGGATGCGGGCTTTTCAGGCCCGCGGGCAAACCCGCCCCGTAAGCCCGTTTTGACAGCTCTAATCCAAATACTTCTGATCAACCTAGAATCCACAAATACTTCTGATCAACCTAGAATCCACAACCTCCCTTTTCGACTCTTGGATCAAAACTAAATCTGAGGTAGCCCAAGACCTCCCTCACCTTCCGCGTCTTACCCCTCTCCCCTAATCCTCGTACATTAAAGCTTAAGATCTTCATGACAAAAACTTGACATTAATGACTCCCCTTCACTTCCCCCTCTGTCCGTCTCTGAACCCCTTCTCTCATAATTCACTGAAGATTGCAGGCTGACCAACTCTCTCAGGCCCCTGTTCTTCTGTTGTCGATTGTCTCGCATACTACCCACTTCGACTTTGACTCGTTCCCCTTTCGCATTCACCAACTGCACACCCATTTGCTTTATTAGCAACTCAGGTTCCTGGAATCTTGAACCATTTCCCACACCATAAAGAGTAATAGCATCCCCTTCTCCTTTCCCACTTTCCTCAACACTTGGCACAACAGCAAGATTGGAATTCAAAGGAAGTGGCAAGATGCCTGTACCATTAATTTCCCGTTCATACATGTTCCCTGAATATAAATCCATCAAGCTTTTAGGTAGATTCACGCAAGACAAAGACGTAAGTGGAATAGATATTCTCATTGGAATAAACTGAAAAGAATCATTAATTAAGAATGAGAAAGTCACTGAGTAAGCTCCCTGAAATTGGGCCAATACATGGATTTTTGAATGCTCAGCCACTCGGACCTCGTTTCCGACTGAAACTCTGCCTTCTGCAATTCTTCATCCCCCTCTTCTGTTTGAGATATACTAAAATCTATAGCTTGTCGAAATGACCAGTCTCTTCATGTTATGTCCATGAAACCATCATTCGCCTTGCCTTCTGCAACATGGAGGCATGGAGACTAGCAATCCTCATGAGACCTACACTACCATATTTCCAACATGCTATAACTGCATTTGCAATAACTCCACTCTTAATGAGCCTTGTATATATTCTCAAGCCATGAATGACCCAAACTGGTGTGCTGTCATGGCTTCTGAAATTGCAAATGTAGTTATAGTAAACGTAAGCTTAGGGTCATAATTACTTTGAGACTATTGCTCCAATGGCATTTTGGCTGCTGTCAGGGTATTAATTGTTCTTGCTACAATCAAATCTCAGTGCATTGATCAAATGAATATCAGCAATGCATATTTTCATGGTAACCTGACATAAGAAGCCTATATGCAGTTGCCATACAGCTATCTTCTTTTTTCTACAATGTCAAAGGTATCTGGTAATCAACTTATTGTTTACATATCATCAAACCCTCGTTATGTCCTAATCAGGCTCACTGTTTGATCTAATTAATCTATTCAGCCTGAATATCTTCACACCCAATTCTATATTAAAGAATTGGGTTCTCTTAAATATTTCCTAGGCATTGAGATGGTTACATATAACGTTGAATTTTGTTTACATCAAAGAAAGAATACACTGTATATAATGATAATCCAAGATATAGGTCTGTCCTCTGCTAAAAGTTCTACAGTTCCCATTGAGCAACATCATACTCAAGCGGCCTTGCCTGGGGTGCTGACAAGCATCTCTCTAATCCAGATCACTACATAAGGTTAATAGGGAGGCTTCTATACATCACTACTACAAGACCAAATATAGCCTACTCTCTGCGTGTTCTTAGCCAATTACGGCTTTCCTGGACATCATCATATGAATGCAACTTTGAAATTGGTATGGTACCCTGAGGGTTCCATTGGCTCTATGTTATGCCAAATCCAGTTCTTTAACTTTATCAGCATTCCATAATGTTGATTGGGGTGCATTTCCTACAACTAGAAGATCTCTTTCATGCCAGGAAATCAAAGAAACGAGTAACATCTCAAGAAGCTCTGTAAGACTGAAGATCGAGCCATGGCTAATGCACCTTGTGAGGTAACCTGGTTGGTATCTCTGCTTATATATTTTGGCCTACTATCTTCATAACATTACTCTTGTCACTTTACATTGAGATAACAGGGAACAAAAGGGAGCGCAAAATCATAAGGGAGCACATCGCATACAAAACCAAAGTCAAAAGAGAATTCTCTTCTCAGGAGATTACTACATATCAGTGACAAACATAAAAAAAACTGGAATAAGAAAGGCAAGCTATACTTGTTTTTTATTAATTCAAAAGTTAAAACACAATTGAAAAACATACTTCAGCAAACATTGGTTACCTACATTATCAAATTTTGATCAAAAAGGAGCACGAAATGATAAAAAAAAATACTAACCCTAATAATGATCTTGTACTGAAGAGGGTGCGGAAGCTTGTATCCAGCAAAGAGAACATTCTCATCCCTATGCAATTGCCTATTTGCATGAATTCAAATTCATCAGAAAACAAAAATTAGGGGTTTAGGGTTTAAGCGACTGGGAAAAAGAAAAAAAAAAGTGTACATGCGAACGATGTTGCCAACGGTGTGGTCTTCTCGCTCGATGGTGAATGAAGCTGCGTTGATAATTTTGGTGTCCCGTTCGTATGAAACCCTAACAATTGCATTTTCAATGAAGATTGATTAGCTAATCATACATGAACAAACACAAATTGAGTGGGAAAATGACAGAGAGAAGGGGGAAAATTACTTCTTTGTGCCTTCTGGGACGACGAATCGCTCGTAACGGTCTGGAGCATTCATCTTTAGGTTTACTGGCAAACTATTCCGCCATTGGTAACGTGGGTCTAAGAACTTATGGTTTGAGTAATGCTAGTCGGGTTAATTCCACATTCCACCCCTTAGGTTTGAAACAATATCATTGTACTACCTACATGATCTAAAATTAAATTAATTATTTCAAATTTTTAGGGATAAAATAGCAATTCTGGTAAAATAGAATTCATAAAAGCGACATTAGAAAAAAACCATCTTTTGGACATGAAATAATATTTATATGAATCTCAAGGATGAACGGGAAAATTAGTCTGATGTTAGTGTCATTTTAAAATCTCTAAATACATTATCTCTAATATTTTAAAATATGATTAATTTCATTCTTTACTCTTGAAATTTGAATAAATACCTTTCTTTCTTAAGGTTTAGTTTCATTTCATTGTCCCATTTTATAAACTTAATATTTATCCCTAAAATTCTAAATTGAATAATTTAGTACGGGGTATTTGGATTTGCAGTGAAAATCTTCGGGAGTAAAATAGTTATCGTATTTATATAAAGTTGATAAAAGGAGATAGTTTGCTAAAACATAATTTTAAAGGAGATAGTGATATTTTCCAAAATGTTAAGGGTGGTGAGTGAAATTATTTCATTTTAAAATGATGTACTTGTATAACATCTCAAGCATATAAAGCATATAAAAGATTAATATTTTTTTCATACAAGACATCAATTACATTTAGATGATAGCTCAGTCGATCAGGCTCATTGTCTGACCTTCCTTGGTCCCGACCTAGCTTCGTCCGACATACGATCTCTTACTTGAACAATTTCTGCCCAGCTAAGGCACGAAGTCAGGTCGACCTCGAATACTCAGGCGACTTCGACCAAACAAACACGTGCGTATCCACGATTCTATTCATAACAGTCTCCTACAATCACGGAGACCGTTACGTCCCGTGATCCAAGAGATTCATAATGATCCTATGGCACCACTATATATACCTTACTGCATCCGATGTAAAAAGGTAATGTCATTTTCACTATTTGAGATTTAAGTCGTTCAATACAGTTTATTACGAGCTTAACACTATATCTCATCATCAAGTCGGAGGGTCTTAGTCGAAAACAATCCCGGCTAGTCATTTGTTTGTGGTTTCAGGTCACCGTTGTTGGATTATAACCTATTGTTGGACTAAGACTGATCCGAATCATTTCATTCATCATCAGTTTGGTTCCATTGCCGGGAAGCGAAAACACTAGACCTCGAAACCTAGATTAATCATAGACATGGTATCCGACGGACACACTGCTACTCTCTCCAGTGAACCAATACATGAGAATGTTGGGGGAAATAACCCCGGCATAGATGTAGGCATGGGGAACCGTACTGCTAAATTGCCTCCTCCGCCTGGACACCCCACGAGGAGGGGCACCCATTCTAATAGCGTAGCAGATGGGATAGGTATACAAGATAGGAGGAGGGATAAAGGCCCATACCTAATCAAGGAGTAAGCCAGTAGGCTAAAAGGATCCAAACAGGTCGAATAACTGCATGCGACATTGCAGGTCGCTCAATTTCTCACCTTAGTAGGAAGGAGATCTTACTAGAGCGAGCTAGATTGCTGCAGAGCTTGCTCGAGGTGAAAAATGAGTTGCTCAAGTTAACAGAGTCTCCTAAATCGTAGATAATAAAGGGTAGCTCCTTCTCTTACTTCTCATAGACGTGCCAACGGGGGCCCAGGCCGTTCGGAGAAGCGAGGAGAGAGGAGAGGCCTCCTCCTACCCACATCTCTATGGATGGGACGGGCAACCTAAGGGATAGGCTCAACCAACAAAAGGAGCAAGAGGCTGACTCAGCCAAGAGAAGGCAGCTCGAGGCTGACAGAGCTCAGCATAGGTCGCCTCCTAGGGGAGATCGATCGCTTCATAAGAGAAATAGAAGAGAAAAGATTCCCCCAAGGAACGAGAGACATAGGACCCACTCTAGAAGGGAGCACCATCAGGAGGAAAGACAGAAGTCTAATTCTATCTCCCATCAAAGAGGCGACCTATATGTTAGGGAGGAGCTTCTCAATCTGAAAAGGAGGTTAGACGATATGGAAGCAGATCGGAAGGCAACGGATGGAAAGGTCGAACGAAATGACTGTACTCTTCGAACCTTGGCTAAGGACATGCTCAACAAAGGTCCACCTGCAAGGTTCAAGTTGCCCGTGCTAGAGAAGTATTTAGGCACGACTAATGCCTTGAATCACATGCAACACTTTGAGGCAACTATGTGTTTGGTCTCCACTGAGGATGATGTGCTATGCAAGGCATTAACCAGCACTTTCACAGGTGCAACACTGACTTGGTTTCGCGATTTATCGACTGGCTGTATCATCTCATGGAATTATATGAGGAGGAAGTTCTTAGAGAGATTCTCCACAACTGGGGCTCGTAAGAAAATAGTTATAGACCTCAACAATATGACTCAGGGTAAGACAGAAAGTACCATGAGTTACTTCACAAGGTTTAAAGAGTTGGTCAACTAAATTGAGAAAGACCTTACGGATAGGGAAGTTATTACCTGCTTCAGAAATGGGGTGTCCTCACCTGATTTGGATTATGAGCTCCATGTTAGGAGAGTGACCACGAGGAAGGAATTGTTTGAAAGGGCCTTTGATCTGGCCGTGGCCGAGGAACGAAAGGAAAGAAAGAAAGAAGCTTGAAGCACTCCAAGGCTGGTGAGTCGACCAATGGGGCAAGCCAAGAATGACAACCACAACAACAACAAGGGGAAAAACAAAACTAGGGCGACTGAGAGAGTCCATGAAAGCTTCACCCCACTCACAGTTAGCCGGACAGAGATTATGAATATGGTCGACCTGGGTCCTCCAGCCCCCATGAACTCCCAAAACAAGTTTAGAAGGGACAATGACAAGTATTGTGAGTACCACAAAGACAATGGCCATACAACAGAGGAATGTATGATTTAGAAAAGGATCATCCAAAAGTGGGTAAGTGAAGGCAGGTTGGACAGGTTCGTGAAGGGAGATCATCATGTGGGGGATATCGACCTACCAGAGGTGTACCAGAGCCAAGACAGCCAAGATTGACTTTAGGGGTAATTGCTGAGGAAATGAGCAACACGGCACTCAAGCACAAGATCTTCCAGCTGAGTAAAGCTCTATATGTCCCACCCAGAAGTTGTGCACAAGATGAGGTGATCAGTTTTTACCCGTACGAGCTGGCTGCTAGCACGACAGCGAGGGAACAAATATTGGTAATTACAGGGCTCATTGACAACTTCACGTCCAGCAGGATTTTGGTCGACACGGGGGCCTGTAAGGACATCCTATAGTACAAATCTTTCCTAGATATGGGTTTAATATGTTGGTGTAATGCCCTAGGCTTTAGTTATGTTTAACTGAAAACCGTTATGTATCATCTTTATCGTTTATGTTTATTATTTGATTATTATATAGTTTGCATATTTATTGTAATAATCTCCGTCCCTGATTATTAAGAGAATAATTAGTATAATTGTCAATGGATAATCATATGATGATTATATGCATAGAGATGCACATTGAAATTATGAGTACTTGTTAGAGAACAAGTGACTGGACATGACCCGCATGAGATTTATGACATGGTCAAGTGTCATAAGTAAATCTCATAAGGTTACTTCATTTAGTCCCTAGACCTGAGATTATCATGACCTTACATATGATGAAAAGTCATGTTTGATTTTAGTCAAACGATATCTTAACACGATATCCATAAAGGCTATCTTTGGCATGATCGGATTCATGATGGAAAGGATGATAAGTCAAGATGGAATTTGTCCCTCGAAAGAGAGATGTTTTGCTTGGGCCCCTCGATGAGTGATAATGATGAAAGCGTGTGGCCACACCCCAATATGATTGGACTATCATTATACTCAGAGATCGAGAAAGCATTGAACAAATAAAAGTTGACGTGGACCATGACTTGTGTTCAATATAACATCGTGAGACAAAGGGAAAAATGGAAGTGTACCATTGGAAACGTGAACTCTTACGTTGTGTTATTTGGGTAGACATAATGGCTTGCTAGAGTCCGCTTATGTCTTATGAGGGTCGATATGATCGGACTCATTGCCAACATAATACAATCCTATTGGGTCACACACAAATAGAATGAGTTGGTTGAACCAAGGGAAGAATGATTGAGAGTTTACGTATTTGGCAACTTATGTCACGCGACATAACTAGCCATGGCTACTTATGTCACGCGACATAACTAGCCTGACGCGTTTTTGACGACTGTTCTCCTAATTCGATTAGGAAACATATTTACACTAAAGTGGTATAAATATGTGAGGTCATCAACCCTAAGGTCCGGCCGAAATTTTCAAGGGAAAATCATAACAAAATACTCTCAATATTCTTCCATAAGTTTTATGAATCTAGCAATTCCCAACCCGAGAATTGTTCTCGACATTCATATTTGTGTGGATTACCAAAGAGGGTCTTAGTTTTGTTCAAACAAATCAAAGACCTAGAGTTCAAATCTGAAGATCCAAAGGAGTTGAAGATTCGAAGATTTGAAGATCAAAAGTTTGTGATTACGAATCACATAATTATCCGTTCGATAGCTCAAGACCGGAAAGCAAATTAGGTTGGTAAATTCTATCTCATAGCAATTCAATTTAATCGTATAGAACGGATCTTAGGGCTTGGGTTTTGTGTTAATTTTATGCTTAATTCCGCTGCGCATGGATCCATAAAACCCAACAGTGGTATCAGAGCCCCGTTCGTATGGTTAAGTTTGAATTAACATGCTAGAATGATTATATAAATTGTTTATATGTTCGTTGCATGTTTTTGTATGTGATAGAATTTTGATTGTTTATGTGAAACAATGTGAAAATCGTTTTCGAATTATGTTGAATTAAATCTGTAAAAGGGTTGTTTTATATGATTTAATTGCATGTAATCTGAATTGATTGAAATCTGGAAATCCTGAGCTGGCTACCTATGTCGTGCGACATAGTAGGCCACGAGGAGAAATGCAGTAATCGGCCGGTTATGTCACGCGACATAACTAGCCACTGGCTAGTTATGTCACGCGACATAATAAGCCAAATGCAGGCGAGAATCGGTTTGTTTAATTTTTACGCTAATCTATGATTGTGTTTGCAATACGAGATGTTTTATGTCTTAATCTGGATGCTATAAATTTCTGGAAATAAAATTTATAGGGCTATGCTAGATTAATTCATTGTTTATGATGCATGCTTAATTAATTCAAATGTGTTTTATTAATTGTTGCGATGCATGAATTAATTGTTCTTAAGTGTTAAGAATTTTATTAGATGTTTAGTTGAAACATTGATTTATAGTTTCCTAATATGTTTAGATTTAGACATTGTAAATTTTGGATTTTATGATTGTTTATGGAAACAAGTCATAATTACGCGAAATTTTAAAAGGAAACTAATTGTTTATAAAAGGTAGTGATTATGTTGCCAAATCAGAGTTGATTTCTAATTGTGCATGACTAGAAGAGTTATGTCTAAGGAAGAGTTGGTACTTAAGAAGTCCTTGTGGCTCACCTATCTTCCTGGGAACTTACCTGGTGCATGATTTTTGACTATCTTTCTGATATGCTTATAATCTACCTTTAAAGAACCTTCATTTAATTTTTAAGTTCTTTATGCCAATTCATGATTAAACACTTGAGACCATTCAGATAGTTTTGGGTGGGCTTGCCATAGCAAGGTGCTTTGATTCTATTCCGTTTGCGAGCAAGATGAGGAAATGGTGGTTCCTATAAGTTTAATATGAATGAACTTAATTAGGTTATCAAAATGGTTTTGGACCCAAGGCATAAGATGAGATTAAAATATGCCTAGACATATGATGTCTTGAATTGATCTCATAAAAGCCCTAAGAGTCATATACGATATGATTGATGTTTTCTACCTAATTAGTTTAATCTTGAGCGGTGCGCCATAGCGTACTTGAGATTAAATTAAAGTTGGATCTTAGCCCATTAAATGCATATTATGCTTATTAGCATTAGAAGGTGTATGATTTAGTGGGAGTATTTGTAAAATACATTATTTGCTCTTAAATGATAAATGTGTTGATATTGATATGTGTTCATATAATTTGTATATTTTGTTGTAGAAGTAGCATTACATAATGATAATTGCGATTCGTCCTTATGAAGGACAAAGTTCGAAAGGAACAATACATAATGTGTACGTTCTTGACGAATCCGTTCCTACTGAACCCATTGCAAATGTTGCAAAGGGCAAATAAGGAAGCAACATTAGAAACATAGTGATGATTCTGACAATATTGCTTGCCTTGTAATTGCCATCATGTTTAAAGGCTCTTGTGAAGAACCTTGAACACATGGAAACTGCCTTTTGTTCTAGCACACCGCACAAAGGAAATGTTCCAAATGCGAACTAGGCAAAAGATATATGTCGTGGTGAAAGCTCTTAATTCATATGATGAAAGAAGGAGCAATCCGCAAATTGTGTTAATGGTTGACACAATAAAAGGGTTCATAAAGGAAGAAAAAGAAGGTAAAGCAAAGGTTGCTAAACCTAAGGCAAAAGTTGCAAAGCCGAAGAGGCTAAACCTAAAGTGTCTCAAAAGGATGCAGTTTGCTACCAATGAAATAAGATTGGTCATTGGAAGCAAAGTTGCAAGGCTTATTAGGAAGGCCTAAAAGGTGAAGAAGGGCAATATGATTGCTACTACTTCAAATATCTATATGATAGATATTTTCCCTTCGACTTCTTGTTCTTGGGTATATAATACCGGATTGGATCCCACATTTGTTTAAATGTGCAAGGAACAAAGAATAGAAAGCTACTCAAATAAGGTAAATTAAACCTATGCATGGGAATGGAGCAAGAGTTGCTACATTAGCCATAGGGACTTATGAAGTCACTTTACCTTGTGAAGTAGTACTTGTTTTGAACAAGTATGACTACGTTCCGAATTTGAGTAGGAGTATTATTTCTGTTTCTTAAATGGATGATGAAGGATATAATTTTCTTATTTTCAATAAGAAGTTTTATATTTATTTAATAATATGCCTTATTGTAATGCATATGTCATTAAATGGTCTTCATATCCTTGATGATGAGAAACAAAATAATATTGAAGATATCTAAAATATAAATGGGAATTCTGAACCGAACAATATGAACAACGCGTTCATATGGCATTGCCGGCTTGGTCAGATAAATAAGAAACATATATCTAAACTCCATTAACATGGACTTTTAGACTCATATGACCATGAATCATTTGAGGAATGTGGATCTTATTTATTGGGAGTATTGACCAAACCACCCTACACTAAGAGTAGTGGGAGGGCTAGTGACTTATTGGTCATTATACATGAGATGTATGTGGACCATTAAGCAGCATTGCTAGGGGAAGATTTCGGTATTTCATCATATTTACCAATGACTTATCTAGATATGACTATGTCCATCTGATGAAGTCCAAAGGTGAATCGTTTGAGATGTTTTAAACATTTCAAGATGAAGTACAAAACAATTTGGCAAAATTATTAAGTACTTCGATTAGATCGAGGTGATGAATATTTGAGCCAAGAGTTTGACAATCATCTCAAAACTATGAAATTGTTTCAAGAGTTGACTCCACCTTGAACACCACTTGTGAATGGTGTGTACGAAAGGAGGAATTGAACCTTGTAGGACATGGTTCGTTCGATGATGTGTCAATCAGACTTTCCTATTTCCTATTTCCTTTTAAGGATATGCATTAGAAATAATGCGGTTACACTGAATCGAGTCCCTACTAAATCAGTTCCTAAGGCCCCACATGAGATGTGGCATGGAAGAAAACTTAGTTTGTCTTTCATGAAGATTTGGGGTTGCGAATCTTATGTAAAGAGACTTGTCTCTTATAAGTTAGCACCAAATCGACAAGGTTATTTTCGGATATTGATTTTACAATCACAAAGAGAACAAAATGTTTGTTGCTCTACACGATTTGTTTCTTGAGAAATAGTTTCTCAATAAAGAATCTAGTGGGAGTAAAATTAATCTTGAAAGAAGTTCAAGAACCCGAAAATAATATGGAACCAAGAGTAGAGACAGAACCAAGTTCACAAAGGAGTTGTGAAACCGGTTCGAAGATACGCGAAGTCCATCGTAGATTGGATAGGTTATGATCCGAACTCAAGAAATAGTGATTTCTCGTTGCGGAAAGTGATGAAGTGGAAGTCATTGAGAATGACGATCCTACTTGCTATCAAGAAGCGATGTCCTCTCCTAATTTGGATAAATGGTTAGGAACCATGGAATCCAAATTACAATCCATGTTTAACAATCAAGTTTGGAACTTGATTGGGCTACCTAAAAGTGTAAAAACTAAAGGGTGCAAGTAGGTCTTCAAAGACCGACATGGATGTGAAGGTGTATACTTTCATGACTAAGGATTGTAGCAAAGGGATTTAGGTTAATTCATAGTATTGACTATGTTGAAACCTTTTTCGCCGATTACAATGTCGAAGTACATTAGAATTTCAATTGCCATTATCGCATATTGTGACTATGTGATATGACAAATGGATGTCAAACGACTTTCTTTAAATGGAAAGATTATTAAGGATGTGTATAGTACACAACCCGAATAGTTTGACGATCCAAGAAACTCTAATAGAGTATGCATGTTGCAAAGATCCATGAGATGGGTTGAAGCAAGCTTAAAGGAATTGGAATCTTCATTTTGATGAATTGGTCAAAGAGTTTGACTTTATCAAGTACGAAGATGAACCTTGTGTATGCATGAAATTCAGTGGGAGCATGGTATTATTTCTATTGTTTATTACAATGATATCTTACTCATTGGAAAAACAAGTTCCGACACTTAAGACTGTTAAGTCTTGGTCAAGGAAAGGTTTCTCAATGAAAGATATGGGTGAAGCCGCTTACATCCTTGGCATCAAGATCTATAAAGATGGATCTAGAAGGATAAATTGGTTTGAGTCAAAGTGTTCACATTGACAAGATTCTTAGAAAAGTCTAAGAAGAGTAGCTTGTCAATGGATCATGGTACTTCTCTTAGCAATACTCATTGTCTTATGACAACTGATGAGCAAAAGGAAAATGAATGAAGTTCCATATGCTTCGGCATTTGGATCTGTCATGTATGCCATGATTTGTACTAGACCTGACGTCTCATATGCTCTAAGCATGATGAGTCGATACCAATCTGATCCTGATATAAACCATTGGATGGGAGTCAAGATGATCCTTAAGTACTTAAGAAGAACTAAGGATATGTTCTTGGTATTTGAAAGATTGGAAGTTAATCTTGTTATAAGGGTTACATAGGTGCTAGCTTCCAAACTAACAAAGTTAATTTAAAATCGCAATTAGAATTTGTGTTTATGCTTATTAGAGGTGCAATTTTGTTGGAAGAGTCCCAAGCAGAAATTGTAGCCTATTCTACTACTAAGGCCGAATTTTAGCAACATATGATGAGGCTAAAAGAGGCAGTTTGGATCAAAAGTTCATTGGTGTTTTGGAAATGTTCCAAATATCACTAATCGATGAAACTTTTGTTATGACAAATAGTGGTGCCACTTGTGCAAACAATGGAATCAAGGTCACAACAGCGATCCAAACACTCACTTAGACGTTCTTCGAGAAATTCATGAAGAATGAGAAAACGTTAAAATATACAAAATATCAACCGATGATGACATAAGGGATTCACTTACAAAGACCCTCGCATAGGCAGAAGCATGATGGGCATGTTAGATCCATGAGTATTCGATACATAAATGGAGCCTAGTGCAAGTGGGAGACTGTTGGTGTAATGCCCTAGGCTTTAGTTATGTTTAACTGAAAACCGTTATGTATCATCTTTATCGTTTATGTTTATTATTTGATTATTATATAGTTTGCATATTTATTGTAATAATCTCCGTCCCTGATTATTAAGAGAATAATTAGTATAATTGTCAATGGATAATCATATGATGATTATATGCATAGAGATGCACATTGAAATTATGAGTACTTGTTAGAGAACAAGTGACTGGACATGACCCGCATGAGATTTATGACATGGTCAAGTGTCATAAGTAAATCTCATAAGGTTACTTCATTTAGTCCCTAGACCTGAGATTATCATGACCTTACATATGATGAAAAGTCATGTTTGATTTTAGTCAAACGATATCTTAACACGATATCCATAAAGGCTATCTTTGGCATGATCGGATTCATGATGGAAAGGATGATAAGTCAAGATGGAATTTGTCCCTCGAAAGAGAGATGTTTTGCTTGGGCCCCTCGATGAGTGATAATGATGAAAGCGTGTGGCCACACCCCAATATGATTGGACTATCATTATACTCAAGATCGAGAAAGCATTGAACAAATACAAGTTGACGTGGACCATGACTTGTGTTCAATATAACATCGTGAGACAAAGGGAAAAATGGAAGTGTACCATTGGAAACGTGAACTCTTACGTTGTGTTATTTGGGTAGACATAATGGCTTGCTAGAGTCCGCTTATGTGTCTTATGAGGGTCGATATGATCGGACTCATTGCCAACATAATACAATCCTATTGGGTCACACACAAATAGAATGAGTTGGTTGAACCAAGGGAAGAATGATTGAGAGTTTACGTATTTGGCAACTTATGTCACGCGACATAACTAGCCACCGGCTACTTATGTCACGCGACATAACTAGCCACGAACGCGTTTTTGACTGTTCTCCTAATTCGATTAGGAAACATATTTACACTAAAGTGGTATAAATATGTGAGGTCTGTCAACCCTAAGGTCTGGCCGAAATTTTCAAGGGAAAATCATAACAAAATACTCTCAATATTCTTCCATAAGTTTTAGGAATCTAGCAATTCCCAACCCGAGAATTGTTCTCGACATTCATATTTGTGTGGATTACCAAAAGAGGGTCTTAGTTTTGTTCAAACAAATCAAAGACCTAGAGTTCAAATCTGAAGATCCAAAGGAGTTGAAGATTCGAAGATTTGAAGATCAAAAGTTTGTGATTACGAATCACATAATTATCCGTTCGATAGCTCAAGACCGGAAAGCAATTTAGGTTGGTAAATTCTATCTCATAGCAATTCAATTTAATCGTATAGAACGGATCTTAGGGTTTGGGTTTTGTGTTAATTTTATGCTTAATTTCGCTGCGCATGGATCCATAAAACCCAACATAATAGATGTCAGGTTTGTCACCTTACTCAGGTCGACTTGAAGGCTTCACCAACCACAGGGTCGACACAAAGGGTCAGATTGAGCTCGAAGTGGACATCGGACAACATCCTCTGAGGACCACAACTAAGGTAACATTTATATTAATTGATGTTATAATTGATTACCATGCTATTCTAGGAATACATGGACAGGTCGCCCTAGGAATGGTGCCCAACATCCCTCATCAAAGGATCAAATTCCCTACCATGCTAAGAATTGGGTGCGTTTCAAGCACAACTAGGGAGTACGTGGATCACGTACTTCGTTCCAAGAAAAAGAGAGAGTTGGAGATAGACACTCCAGAAGCCAGCTGGAAATTTTCAAAGTCTGTCACCACTACCTCCAGGTTAGCCTCAATTCGGTGTGTAGAGGAAGGAATGAGCTCATTGCTAGAAGAGGCGACATATCCCTCACATGACTTGGTTATAAATGAGCCGACACATCCCTTTGAAAGCACACAAGCCGCACCAGATACAGTTTTGGTCGACCATGTCATCATTAATGACCTATGCCTCCAGATCAACCAAAACTCAGGGGCCACCAATGGAGAAGTAGTTGCCGAGCTAGATGATATGATCGAGGTTGAAGCTCCGTACTTGGGGGTCTAGGAGAGAAAAAGGGTCAGAGAGATCATCATTGAGACCCTACAATTTATGGATGGCCTGGAGCTAGAGCCAGTGGACGAGCTGGAAGAGATAGAGGCTAACCCATCTTACCCCAAGCAGAAGATAAAGATGGGTAGACAGCTGTCACCAGAGGAAAAAGGTGAAGATAGTTGACCTACTGAAAGAGAGTATAAATGTCTTTGCATGGAAGGTAGAATACATGAGGGAGTCAAGGAAGAGGTCACGGTGCACCGCTTTTACCTCAACCCCACTATGAAATTCAAAAGCCAAAACTTAAGGATTTTTGCTCGCGAGAAAAAGGTAGCTATCAAGCAAGAGGTCGACAAGCTCCTAAATGAGGGTATTATCAAGGAGGTGTCATACACTACTTGACTGGAAAACGTTGTCATAGTTAAGAAGGCCAATGGGAAATGGAGGATATGTGTCGAATTTACAGACTTAAATTTGGCTTGCCCGAAGGATAGTTATCCACTTCCTCGAATAGATAAGTTGGTCGACTCGATTGCTGGACATGCCACCCTCAGTTTCTTTGATGCATACTCGGGCTACCATCAAATCATAATGCACAAGGATGATATTGAGACGAAAGCCTTCCAAGCAGCTGGAGGGGTATATTGTTACACCAAGATGTCGTTTGGATTGAAGAATGCTGGGGTTACATATCAGAGAATGATAAACAGAGTCTTTGCTAGTCATAATGGCCAAAACATGGAGGCCTACATTGACGACATGGTCATCAAAACCAAGGTTAGTCGTCATGTGGTTGACCTAAGGGAAACGTTTGCCAATCTACGAGCAAACGACATGAAACTGAACCCGAGAAATTGTGTATTTAGGGTGGTAGCTGGCAAGTTTATGGGCTTCATAGTATCACAGAGAGGTATTAGAAGATCAAGGCATTAGTAGAAATGCAGGAGTCTACGTGCATCACGGAAGTTCAACGCTTAAATTGTAGAGTCGCTGCTCTGGGTCGCTTTATAGCCAAGTCAACTAAGAGGTCTCTCCCATTCTTAAAACATTAAGGGGATAAAGACCTTTGAGTGGATGGTCGAATGTTCCTCGTCATTCCAACAACTCAAAGAGTACCTCGCCTCTCCCCCATTGCTTAGTAGCTCGATTTAGGGAGAAAGCTTGCACGTCTGCCTATCAGCTGAAGATCGAGCAGTAGCTGCAGGTTTGGTCAGAGAGGTGAATGGCATTCAGAAACCAGACTATTATGTGAGCAAGGCCTTGTCCGACGTAGAAGGAAGATACTTCAATGCAGAAAAGGTGGCCTACACCTTAGTGATAGCAGCTAGAACGCTGCGAGCTTACTTCTCTACTCACCCCATGTTGGTGTTATGCCCTAGGCGTATAGTTATTTTGACTCATAACTAATATCGTTATGTAATCGTCTTTATCATTTATAATAGAGAATGTTTATCTTGAGTATTATATGTTTTACATGTTTATTATAATATTTTGTGTCCCTAGTTATTGTGAATAACTAGTATAAGTTGGTAATGGATAATCATGGAGATAATTATATGCATGGGGATGCACATTACACTTATGGGTACTTGTTAGAGAACAAGGTACTGGACAGACCCATCTATGAGATTTATGACATGGCCTATGGTCATATATGTCATGATTAAATTTCATGATAGTCGTGTCATTGGAATCCTTAGTACCTGAGATTATCATCGTCTTCCACATGATGAACGTTGTGTTTGATGTAGTCTAACACTATCTTTAATAGGATAGCAATAAGGGTTATATTGGCACGATTGTATTATTGTAGGGAAGAATGATAAGTCAAGATGGGATTTGTCCCTCGTTAAGAGAGATGTTTGCATGGGCCCTCGATGAATTGTGTTGATGAAATGTGTGGCCACACTCAAGAGATTTGATAGAGATCAAATGCACTTGGATTATCAACATATTCGGAATCAAGAAAGCATTGAATAATATAAGTTGACGTGGACCATGACTTATGTTCAATATGACATCGTGTGACAAAGGGATAGTGACATTGATCTATCAAGGAATCAAACTTTGATGTTATATTTAATTGGGAGGAAATAATGGCTTGCTAGAAACCTCTTATGTCTTGTGAGGTTAATGTTTCAACTCACTACCAACATAGAATATAATTCCTAAAGGGTCACATACAAAGAACAGATTGAAAATGGCTCAAATATGGAACTGATCAACTGGGCGACCGCCGAAGGGGATAGTGGGTGACCGCCCACAATCCACTATTCAGCTGGGCGACCGCCGGGGAAGATTGTGGGCGACTGCATACAATGGTTTTCGAAAGATGACAAAAAGGTTGTACAACTGGGCGGCCGCGGGCTTTTGTGGGCGACCGCCCAGCCCCCGTTTCAGCAGTTTCGTTTTGGCTTTAGATTAGGGATTTTCTCCCTAACAGTTAGGGATATTTATAAAGTATAAATAACCCCCTTCTACCCAACCAAGACACACGAATTTTAGGGCTTGAGAAACACAAATTTCTTGATTTAGATTACGAATCAAAGATCAAAACACCCTAAATTCAATTCCATATTAGTCATAGATTGTTGAAAAGTGTTTCAACAATCGGGGATCATCTAGAAATCCAACAAGATTCGATCTTGGTTCGTTCGCGTGTGGATTACCGATAAAGGGTGATTACTTTATCACCTAAAGCTTGAAGGCCTAGCATTGTTGATTCATCACAAGGAAGAACAAGGAAGAAAATCAAAGTTTCGTCTACGACTCAAAAGGTAAATTACGAATCGTGTACGAAAGACAAACTCGCAACCAATGCTAGTAAATCTATATTCATAGTTTTAATCACTTCATGTTAGAAGGATTCATGGCTAGGGTTTTGTGAATTATGCAAATCTTCCGTTGCGCATGTAACCCCAAAATCCAACTGTGGTATCAGAGTCGCGTTTAATCATGATTAGGTTAAAATTGGCATGCTAGATATAATTGGATTATATGCTTAACATGCTAAGATGATATAGATTATGATTTTATGTGTACTGTTTTCTGAAACAATTATATGCGATATAACATGATTATGATTAATAGTTGATTGATGTTGTGATATACCCGATTTTTGAAATCAAACGGAGTCGCCACGCCATTTTTATTTTAAGGGCCAAAACTTTGAAAAAAGCCCGAGATCAGAGATTTAGGTTCGGAGGTCATGTTACGCGTCGGGAAGGACGTTAGTGTGCACCCGACGCGCCTCGCAAAACGAGTCTTCCAAACATTTGAAATCCTTTGTTGTGTGTGTGTGTGTGTGTGTGTGTGTTTTGACCAAAACGAGTTGAAACTGAGAAAAAAAAAATAGGGAACTCTTTATAAGACTTTGAACAATCCCCAAGATTTTTGGTATGATTTTTGGGTCGAGTCTTGGCACTCAAAAGATTTTTGGATTTGAAAAGCAATTCTGCCAGAATGAAAGAAGGCAGTTGACCCTTGACTTTGAAATGGACTTAAAGGCTTCAAAACCTCAGAATCTGGGGAAAGTCCGAGAATGAAAGTTTCTTAAAACACCCTAAATAGGGTTTATGCAAAGGAACTTTCCATTTTTGAAGTAATTTGAGGGGTCAAAACCTTCTAGAAATCTCAGATGTGAAATCTGGATTTCCAGAAGCTGATGAACTGGCCTCTAAAAGAAAAATTGAAAAAAGGAGTTTTACTTACTCAAAAAATAAAATAAAATTATTTCTGGAAATCTCTGGATGTTGGCTACAAAAAGTGTTTTGTAGTAAACATCCAATTCCAAGTTTTACTGGGTCCAAAAAATAGGAAAATGGACTGATGTCTCAGAACAATGCTACTGGACAGCAAGATGTTCTTGAGGGAAAATGTGATTTTTGGGGGATTTGCATCTATGTTCACCCCATTTTCATCCCTAGACTTGATACCACTACTTTTTATTAAGTGTTTATCATATTCAAGTCATCCTTGGGGAATTCATGGGGTTTAAACATGTCCTTTGCAAAGGGAAAGGGGGTTTTGTAAAGATGAAACCAAAGAGGAAGAATTGACTAAAGATCTAAAATGTGGACCACTTGAGATGGTCATTCATGAAGATGAACTTCAAGATGACCATCTTAGGTCAAAACTCAAGTTAAACTAGACATAAAATAAGTCAAAGTAAGAAGAACAAAATGATCAAGAAATCAAAAGAGAATTTTAGGGTTTTGAGAAGGAGGGCTTTACCAATGGTGACACCCTATCTTCCTAGGCTTGGAATTTGACTTGAGGAGTATCAAGATTTGGTGTTTGGCTTGAGGAGTATCAAGGTTTGGTGTTTGGATTTGTGTTTGGAGTGAGATTGGGAAAGATTCAAGAGAAAATGGTGGCAATCTAGAGATTCCCACTGTTTTCTCTCTATATTTCGCCAGAACTTCGTTGCTGTGATCAAAATGTGTTGTCTAAACTGAGAGAGGAGGGTTCAATTTATAGGACACTGTGAGAATCAAACGTATCCGCGCGGACAAGGATCGACGCGTGCACTGTTCATCTGCTACAGTGCTGGCTTTTGGACAGGAAGAATAATCTTTTTAAAATTCAAACTGAAGCTGTTTTTCAACTTTCTTAATTCGGATTTTTCTAATTTCTTTTGATTTTTGAGATTCTTTTCTTGGTTTAACTTAAAGTGGCAATGCCCATTTTACCCTTACTTTGTTAGAAAAGTTAGGAATGTTAGTAATGTTATAACTTTCGTTAATTTTCTAACGAAAATGCTAACAAGCTCAAATTGGAGCACTTACAGTAGCCCCTCGGCGACGGCGCTTTCGAAGGAAGCGGGGTCGTCGATAAGAGTAAGGCTCCATATTTGGCAGGATGATCGAGTGGCTGAACCTATTTAATAGGCTACCTACGTATCCTTAAGAGGAATCAAGCCAGTCGTAGTTCGGGTCTTTCGACTATCTTTAGTCGTCGACCCTACTGCTTTAGGAAGGTCGCCCTAAGATTTGACTATTTTCGGGAAGTCACCCTATGGTTTGACTATTTTTGGGAAGTCACCCTATGATCTGACTATTTTGGGAAGTCGCCCTATGGTTTGACTACTTTGGGGAAGTCGCCCTATGGTTTGACTATTTTTGGGAAGTCGCCCTGTAATCTGACTGTTTTTGGGAAGTCACCCTATGGTTTGACTATTTTGGGGAAGTCGCCCTATGGTTTGACTATTTTTGGGAAGTCGCCCTATGGTTTGACTATTTTGGGGAAGTCGCCCTATGGTTTGACTATTTTTGGGAAGTCGCCCGTACTGACTGTTTTTGGGAAGTCACCCTATGGTTTGACTATTTTGGGGAAGTCGCCCTATGGTTTGACTATTTTTGGGAAGTCGCCCGTATGTCGACTGTTTTTGGGAAGTCGCCTATGGTTTGACTATTTTTGGGAAGTCACCCCGTAACTCACTGTTTTTTGGAAGTCACCCTAAGGTTTTGACTGTTTTGGGGAAGTCGCCCTAAGATCTGACTATTTTTGGGAAGTCACCCTAAGGTTTTGACTGTTTTGGGGAAGTCGCCCTAAGATCTGACTATTTTTGGGAAGTCACCCTAAGATCTGACTATTTTTGGGAAGTCACCCTATGGTTTGACTATTTTGGGGAAGTCGCCCTATGGTTTGACTATTTTTGGGAAGTCGCCCTGTAATCTGACTGTTTTTGGGAAGTCACCCTAAGGTTTTGACTATTTTGGGGAAGTCGCCCTAAGATCTGACTATTTTTGGGAAGTCACCCTATGATCTGACTATTTTTGGGAAGTCGCCCTATGGTTTGATGATAATGTTCTTTTAGAAAAGTAGTTGACTAAGAGATGCTTTCATACCTGTGCTGTGCTTACCTGTAGCTGCCGAAAGGACTGAGGCTACGGCTGATGTTGATGAAGAGTTGTTGGGTTGCCGTTCGTGGGACGGTTTCTGCTGACGATTTGCTGTGTTTGGAGGCATTTTGACCTGAAGGAGGAATTTGGTTGAGTCTGCATCTTGCCGGTGATCGTTAACCTTGTAGAAGTTGTTGAACTTGTCTTCACATTGGGACTTCTTGCTTTTGAGAACTTGGTGTCTCTGACCGCATTATATTTGAGAACTTGGCGTCCCTGACCGATTCGTATTTGAGAACTTGGCGTCCCTGACCGATTCGTATTTGAGAACTTGGCGTCCCTGACCGATTTGTATTGGAGAACTTGGCGTCCCTGACCGATTTGTATTGGAGAACTTGGCGTCTCTGACCGATTTGTATTTGAGAACTTGGCGTCTCTGACCGATTTGTTAGACACTGGAGGTGGTCTTCGTTGGGGGTTGTTTTCATCCATTTGTGGACATTGGGGGTCGTCTTTAGCAAGTTGCAGACGCCGGAGCTTGTCTTTGCCAAACTGTAGATGCTGGAGGCTGTCTTCATCCGTTTGTGGACATTGGAGGTCGACTTTGGTGAAGATCATCCTTGCCGAAAAGGGGGATTTGATTTCACGTTTGAATTCCTGCATTCGTTAGTGAAGAGGAAGATGCATATATGACATTCATGATGACAGATGCATGCATAGAGCCAAAAATGATTGTGAGAGTATCACTGCATATGTTTGCGAGATGATGCATTTACTTGCTTTCGAAGATGCACCTAGCCTAAGCTTTTGACAGGGAAATTATGATTTATGATCTTCAATTCACTTAGGATTTTTCCTATTGATTCAAGTTTTGTGCATGCTACATGAGCCCTTGGGAGATTTTTGTGGGGATGCATGGTTATGTATGTGTCTGGAGACTGTTTGGAACAGATTTTGAGCATGTGGGGGATGAGAACCCTTGATCGCGATTTAAACAGCGGTTGTTGGTGAGGTTTTGTCAGCAGTATCACATGGACCTCAATTTTGATGAGATTGGATTCGGATCCCGGGTCTTGATTGGAATTTTCTCTCTCAATCTTGGTCATTTGAAGGCGTCTTTGACGGGCTCTAGGGCACGTTGATATGAGTGAAGCTTCTTTCATTTGGGTGAGCTGTGACCTCGGCCGAAACCTTATCCAGGAGAATGATTTGATGGAATTGCTAATGCCGGGAGAAACCACTGATCTTGAATTCCGATGCTACGGAGGCTGCCGTGTACCAAGTCTACGAAGCTGAAATTCTTTCTTGATAAAATTCGGGTCCAAAAGACCGTCTTGACAAAGCCCCCGGATCCTGAGTAGGCAAAGCCTGGATTTTGAAGAAGTGACTTGGCGAATCTATCTCGTAGTGAAGAACGCAATGTGGACCCAAGGATGACTATAGAAGTCCCATCTTAAAGAGCTGATACAGGAGAACATGGGAGGACCGCTTAGCAAGCCCCAGCGTGAAGAAACACAAAGCGGTCCTATTGCGGAGCAGAGTCATCATGTGACCAAGGAGGCACCCATCTTTTCAGATCTTAGTCAACCAGTCAATGGACAAGACTCAGGAATGTTTACGTGCAGGGGCACATCTTTCGAAAAGTGGGAATGAATCCCGATTTTGTGTATACACACTCGCTTTAGGTTTGACTCTTTTGAGAGAGTATAAGCGTTACAAGGTGTGGAAAAGTGTATGGAAGCCCCTGCTGACAGAAAGACAGTGTTTGGCTCTATTTTCCTATGATGTAGAGAGAGAAGACTTGTCGAGACACTTGAAAAATTGTCTTATTCATGATGATCACAAGGCTGCTTAAAACCCTTTGTTAATGTTCGGGTTATTCAACTCCTAAATCTGATATGAACAAATATTTTGATTAATCACAAGGAGAAAACCAACTGATATCGAGGATCAAGCTCGGAAAGTGTATAGGGACGATCCCTGATGAGACCGGATTTTTTTTCTTTTTTTGAGATTTGTTTGTGATTTCGACCGGACCATTTCTGGTTGCCTACGTTCCCTCCATCATGAAGAGCTCAAAGTCGCCGTAGTTCTGGGCTTATCCCGAATGAAGAGAGAATGAGTGTGAAAATTCAAGACTTTGAGGTTCTTTTGGGAATTTGAGGATTGGAGATTCGAATAACATATCCCCTTAGAGTGTTCATGAAAGACATGGATGCGAAGCCCCAGTGGGACATCCACGGCAAGTGTTTGTGGAGGAGAAATGAAATATGCTCACATGAAATGTCGAATGAATCAGACTTGAATTTGCACAATCTTTGATCATTTGAGCCGAGATGGATTTGGCTCCAATTTAAGCAAGCAATGAAGCATTAATTTGATTTATATTTTACGATGAAATTGCTATCCGATAGGAATTGCAGCTGGGTTTCCGGGCTTCGATCGGCCATCGGGTAATTTTGGAAGTTATGACCTCTTAAAGTGAGAGGCCGGCTGGGCCTTTTCTGGCGAACCTCTAAAGATGAGAGGTTGGCTTGCAGGATGTGTTTGGGAAATCTATGGCGGGAAGATTGATTGCCTCTAAGAGTGAGAGGTCAAATTTTGACTTTGGCCAAAGGCGATGGTAATGGGAATATCCTCTAAAAGCGAGAGGATGGCTTGGGATTGGTCGCGGAAATGGGAATATCCTCTAAAATAGAGAGGATGGCTTGGGATTGATTTATGGTAATGGGAATATCCTCTAAAATCGAGAGGATGGCTTAGGATTGATTTAAGGTAATGGTGAGAGGAAGTCCAAGCTATCGAGAACCTTTTGCGAACTTGCGAGAATTCGGGCTCCTTTTTGATCATTGGAGAGCTTCTTGAGAAGTCGGGGACTCTTGTTGAATTGTGAGGATCGACAGTCCCTTCTTTTTTTTTTTTTTTTTTTTTTTTTTTTTAAGCTCTTGCTTGAACTTTTCTATTTCTTTCTTTTTTTTTTTGCTTGAACTTTTCTCTTTCCTTTTTTTTTTAAGGCCTCCGGAGACGTTGAGGATTCTTGCTAATTGTGAGGATTTAAAATCCTTCTTTTGATAACTTGGAAGGCCTCCTGAGAAGTTGAGGATTATCTTTGTCCTTCCCTCATGGCTTGAGATATTTTGCGCATCGCCGACTCTCGAAGCTAACTTCTTGGTCTTGCTTGGACTTCTCTCAATAAGGATCAAAGGTGATGGCTAAACAGGGTTTCAAAACATGCCGATCTTGAAATGAAAGGGTAGTGTTTAGTGAGGGTGAGATAATGGCTTTCCTATGGGTGAAAGGCTTCAACCGCAATCCCTACCGGATGACCTAAACGAGATTAAGTCTTCATTGCTTGCTTAAGCTTTAAATGAGAAAAGATCCATGCAAATTCATCGAGCAACGAGGGGATGATGATGAAAGGGATGTGAGCATATGAGATGCAAGACGGGGAGTTGGTAAGCCCCAATTTGGGAAGGATATCAATTGATTTTCTCACTCCGATTAATTTAAATATTAATCATTTCAAAGAATTAGTGGTTGAGCAAAGACAAGTGATCATTTTGGATAAAACCATTTCAATTAAGTGTAACGTGGGTGCGCAAGTGATGTCTCGAGTCTAGCAAGAAGAGAAAAAAGACTTATATTAAAAGTTAGGCATTTAACCACTATGTCCAAAATGGACTACAACGACAAATGTCCAGGAAGGACTTAGGTGAAAGAAAAGTACTAGACCCTACGAAGGTTGACTCAAAAGACTATTTTAAAGATAGGTAGCCCCCTGGGGCCTAGCTGCTCTTTGCTGTTGAACCATGCATCTATTCTTCGACGCCATGGAGACGGGAGCTATTGCGAGATCTTTCCATCGGATTTCCTTGGCAATCTCTTTCTTAATCCAAACACTTTCATCGCCCGCGATGGCCGATTCACCGACCTCACAAGGGGGCGTGTCAAATTCCATTATGCCCACAAGGCTTGAACCACCAAACTTCGATCATGTTGACACTCATGTTGTTAGGGAGCGGGTTATTGATAGTGTTAGGCCCTTCGGCATCTCTAACCTCCCTTGCTCAATCAAACCTTGGATGGCCTTTTTCAGGGGACGCAATCATCCGTCGAGGTGCCCATGGTGCGATGAAAGGCACAATGCTTGGAGGTATCCAAAGGAGCATTGGGGTTTCTAGGCGATAATTTTCTAAAGGCCGGAGCAAACCTTCTCTCACCAAACCTCTGAAGATATCACTCAAAGGCATCCCAAAGTTTCCCAAGTTTTGGAGCCGGATCCGGATGGATCAGTTTCTTGGGAACAAAGGAAGTGGCATTGTTACATCTGTCCCGCATAGCTAATCACTTCTTTACTTTTTGGTTGGGCAGAGGCTGTGTTGGAGGTGGAAGAAACCCGGTATCGTAAGCGGGTGCGGCGGTCGATGCTGATTGTAAGCCTTTTCGAACTTAGCCCGAATTAACCATTGCACGCAAGTCGCGTAGGGAAGCTGGCGAGGAAGCTCTCAAATGCGGCTTCAAGCATGACTGAAAGATGTCTAAGCTGCTCCTTGTCGAGAGGGAGGAATGGCCATTTCACCGAGCTTTAAGTTCCACCTCTTATAGAAATCCCCAATATTCTCATTAGGGCGTTGCATCGTTGTTTTGCGGAGTCAACTCTGTTTGTCTCCCATTCCAAGTTGGCTTTATACTTATCCATGAAAGTGCGGTGATCTGTTCCCAAGTAGCCCTAGCTTACAGCCTGCAATCGGAAAAACTCATTTCAAAGCCCCCGACTTCAAAGAGAGACTAAAGTAATCGGCCAATCGCTGGTTTGTGCATCCCTTAGCCTTCATTGCCAAAGTATAGGTGTCCAAGTGAGTTTTAGGGCATGCACTCCGTCAAACAATTCCAGAGTGGGCATCACAAACTTGTGAGGCAGGGGGACAATCGAGTCGGGATCGTAGGCCGAAGAGTAGTGTTCTTTTTGGCAGATCAATTCAGCAATCTGTGCTTTCATTTCCTTGTGTTGCTCCATAAACCAAGCCAATTGGGGATCCAAAGGTGGAGCGGGAATTCTGAGCCGATATTTGAGCCAGGAAGAGGACTAGGCTGTTGGTGGTGCATTGGTGGAAGGAATACCATACTCAGGGGCATAGGTGAAAACCCGTCCTTGGCCCAAATTACCCCTGGGGAGTGTAGGTAGGAGCTTGGGCAAAGGGATAGAACCCGGCGACTTCTTTGTTGGCTTCCAATCGGCAGAAGATGGAGGCAGATCTGAGGTAGCCGGATGGCTTGGATTTCCGGAGTGAGGCCCATAAGTAAGCTTAAGTGCGAGCCGACTCCTGGTTGTTGAATTGCATGGTGGTTGTGGCAAGGATGCATAACCGAGAGGATACTGTGGTCCCTGGTGATTCGATGAAACGGGGATGGGGGCTTGGTAACCCGTTGAACCCCGAGTGAGAAATGGGTTTGCGGAAGCTGTATGAGGAGCAACCGAGCTAGCATCATTCGAGGAGGGGCTCGACTGTTGCCCCGAACCAAACTGCGGTGGCATTCCAAACCGTTGCTTTGCGAAAGTCCGGATTGATTGGTCCCAAACTGAGGCGGGATCCCAATTTCTTTGTGGCATTCCGGGTATCCCCAACTACGTGGGAAGAGCATTCCTGATGCGACTTTGTCCCTACTTGAGGCATTGCTGGCCCGGCTCGTCCGTCGAGCTGCGCATGGATCCGGTGGTGCGGTTGGGAGCCCCGACCTAGGGATCGAGGAGCATGGGCTACAGTGCGGTAGTACCGTGGGAGGCCGGTGGTGGCATCACAGGTAGTCGGGTTGACAAAGAGCGGGATTGTGGTCTTCCTCTTCTTCCACAGTGAAGGGGCCATCCGGGTTGAGACTGGCGGCCAATCCATGGCTTTTGATAGCCTCCATAAGGCTATTCAACTGTGCTTCCTGGCGCACTCTCATCCGTTCGGCTAGCCGATTCCACTTTGTTGTTCCGAGGAGTCCCGGAGGCGGAGTAGCGTTACCCCATCGTTACCGGTTGATGCAGACATTCTAAGATTCGGAGTCGGAACGGACGGTGAAGCCGATGATGCGCTTGACTCTTCCCAACCGATTAAACGGTGACCGGTGCCCGAAACCAACCTTTGTGCGGAGGCTGCGGGGAAAGACACGAGGGTTCGATGTCTCGGGAATGGAAGGAGGGTAGGTGTTTGGGCTTTTGGCTCATGCAACATGCGATTATTTGTTCATGTTTACTTAAAACATGTTTTGTTAACCTAATCGGTTGGAAAAGATTGCTCTTCTTTTCGCAAACTACTCGATTCTGGATCAGTGGGCCCCGTCACTACGTCTATAAGCCCCTCGTATTCCACCTGTATTTCGACCTCCCGGGGTGGACGGCCCGGGCGAGGGTCTATAGGGCAAGCGGGTCCCACCGACCGAAAGAAAAACGATCCTAAAAGTCGCGGGTAATCGAGTCTTAACGAGCATTCGATGTAAATTACGGACAAGGCGACGTCAAAAGTCAAGATCATGTCCGAGGGCTCGACGAAAAGCTCGGCATGATTTGACCGATAAGCGTCCACAATTGATCTTGACTTGTCGTCATTTAAGCCGTAATTAGGCATGGAATATTCATTAATCCTTGATGACTCGGTGTCAATCTTTGGGAGTCGGTGTATAATTTGTGCCGGTCGGGCCGAAGTCGGCGCGGTCAATATCTTGGTCAAAGTCTGCGGCGGAAAACCGGCGGAACTTCGACTGATTAGGGTCCCCGAAAGATATTGAGTCGGTATGCGACAAAGGCTTGAAAGGAAAGGTCTATACACGGACGGGGCATGACACAGCGGACCGGACTAAAAACCAACCGGGTCTCGGACAAAGTGTGTCACGGACAAGTGCATGGTCGACACGAGGCTCCATGGGATGTTTGGGTAGTCTGTGCTCATCAGAGGCGTAATAAGACCAAACGGACCGCGACAAGGATTTCCCCGGGTTAGGGACATAGTGTGCGGTGTAAGGTCACGTGCGCGTAGTGTGCAAGCGAGTCTATCTTCTTTTTCGAGAAAAATAGAAATTTTTTTATGTGTCTTAAAAAGGCATGATGCATGATTTTTTTGAATTTTTTTTTGAAATTTTTTTTTTTGAAAATTTTATAAACACATAAGCACATAAGCACAAAAATTCAGACAGGTTAGGGACATTATTCCGACAGCCAGTCAAAATTTTGACTTTCCGAGGCGGCCAAAAACAAACACGAAAGCTGTAGCAAAAATCAACACACACAAAGCAAAGGATTTTCAAATGTTGAGACGGAAGCTTGACCCTCAAAAGCTTTTCCTTTTTTTTTGAAAATAATGATACCGGTACGTGGATTGTTAGACCACAATTTATCCCCGACTTCGTGTTAGGGAGGCGATAACGGGAAGTTTAATGGTTTCCACCAATATACCAAATATCATTTTTTTAGAAAAAGCTTATTTGTCCCCAGGTATGAGTCGCCACCGTGATATACCCGATTTTTGAAATCAAACGAGTCGCCACGCCATTTTTATTTTAAGGGCCAAAACTTTGAAAAAGCCCGAGATCAGAGATTTAGGTTCGGAGGTCATGTTACGCGTCGGGAAGGACGTTAGTGTGCACCCGACGCGCCTCGCAAAACGAGTCTTCCAAACATTTGAAATCCTTTGTTGTGTGTGTGTGTGTGTGTGTGTGTGTTTTGACCAAAATAATTTGAAACTGGAAAAGTAAAAATTGGGATCTCTTTTTAGACTTTAAACTGATCCCATGATTTTTTTGGAGAATTTTGGGTTTGAATCTTGGCACTCAAAAGATTTTGGATTTGAAAAGATTCTGCCAGAATGAAGAAGGCAGTTGACCCTTGACTTTGAAATGGACTTTAAAGGCTTCAAAACTCAGAATCTGGGGAAAGTCCGAGAATGAAAGTTGCTTAAAACACCTAAATAGGGTTTCTGCAAAGGAACTTTCCATTTTGGAGATTTGAGGGTCAAAACCTTCTGGAAATCTCAGATGTGAAATCTGGATTTCCAGAAGCTGATGAACTGGCCTCTTTAAAGAAAATTTGAAAAAGGAGTTTTACTCACACAAAAATAAAATAAAAATATGTCTGGAAGATCTGGATGTTGGCTACAAAAAGTGTTTTGTAGTCAACACCCAATTCCAAGTTTTACTGGGTCCAAAAAATAGGAAAATGGACTGAGGTCTCAGAACAATGCTACTGGACAGCAAGATGTTCTTGAGGGAAAATGTGATTTTGGGATTTGCATCTATGTTCACCCCATTTTCATCCCTAGACTTGATACCACTACTTTTTGTTAAGTGGTTATCATATTCAAGTCATCCTTGGGGAATTTATGGGGGTTTAAACATGTCCTTTGCAAGAAGGGAAATTTTGTAGAAGATGAAATTAAAGAGACAAATCAACTAGAGATCTAAAATGTGGACCATTTGAGATGGTCATTCATGAAGATGAACTTCAAGATGACCATCTTGAGTCAAAACTTAAGTTAAACTAGACATCAAAGATCCAGTAAGAAGAACAAGATGAACAAGAAGTTAAAGAGAATTTTAGGGTTTTGAGAAGGAGGGCTTTACCAATGGTGACACCCTATCTTCTAGGCTTAGAATTTGACTTGAGGAGTATCAAGATTTGGTGTTTGGCAAGGGAGTATCAAGGTTTGGTGTTTGTATTTGTGTTTGGAGTGAGATTGGGAAAGATTCAAGAGAAAATGGTGGCAATCTAAGGATTCCCCTTTGTTTTCTCCCTATATTCCTTGAACTTCGTTGACTTGTGATAAAGAGTGTTGTTTAGAGAGAGAGAGGGTTCAATTTATAGCCTCTGTGACATAAATGATGTCGGATAAGCGGGTTATCGTGCCCTAGGAATTGTCCGGCTTGAGCGGAGAAGAATAAAAATTCAAGCAAATATGGCTTGGAAGAATTTTTATGACTTTTCAACATTTGTATTTGGAGTGTTTAATTTCTTTTTGCTTTTTTGGATTCTTTTTTGGGTTTAACTTTAAATGGCAATGCCCACTTTACCTTGCTTTGCTTAGGAAAGTTAGTGTTAGAAATGTTAGAAATGTTATAACTTTCGTTAATTTTCTAACGAAAATACTAACACTCAATTGGAGCACTTACAGTTCGCCCTGAGGAAGCTTGTAAGAGAACTTCACTATCTTGGGGCACCTAGATTTCTAAGCTACAGAGCATACATCTGTCGCCTACGAGCTCATAAGCCCTCGAGGAGAAGTACCCTATGCGTTGTGTCGAAGTACTATGAGTCGAGGACTGGAAAGACCTAACATGACGGTAAAGAATCCGAACAGATCATTGAAGGCCTGTCGAGTCGTTGCCTCACAAGCTAGGCACAGTATTTGCGGGAAGTCGATCATGCAAGAGCTAGAAGGAGGATTAGCCTCCAAGAATGACTACGATGCACCTTCTGAAGGCGGGATCGTAAGAAAGTCGAAATCAGACTTATACATATTGAATTACAGCCATGAAGGACGAACTAAATCGCACTATTGAACCTGTGGAATCGCCTAATCTATCCAACAACATAAAGATGACATCACTTTTAGACTCGCACATGGATCATTAGATATGGGTACCCTGAATCATTGTTTTTACAAATCTCATTAAATATTGACCATGTGCACAAGCCAGGCGCATTTTGCGAATCTTTAGTCTCCTCAATGACGACTATTGGCAGCAGCTCAGAAGGATTCGGTGAATTCATTTGGTTATGATCGGCTTGATCTAGAGAGTCTGTGCGATAAGCGATACCTGTCTATCATATTTTACCCTCGAAGATTTGAATGAACCTTACCGACAAATAACATAAAACTGAGATGACATTTGAGGCACCATGAGCTAGTTTCACGGAAAATCGGTGATAATCAGAAGTTGACCGGGCACTTCCAACTTCGTGGGTGTGTCATCGCCCGATTGGATTTAAGACCTACAGTCCTGACCACGAAGTTCAAGCGCATCTATTTCGCCTATGCGGACAAAGCTGAGCTAGAATGACGCTTATTCCGTTTTGACCGGCAGAGAATGTTAGGTGTCTAGATTTGCTTTCATCGACCTTTGTATTATTAAGCAAATATCGTTCAAACTTGTCTCATTTAAAATCCGGAAAGTTTTTCGTGGTCAAGAGATTCTACTAAAGGTCGATTACTCCATGAACCCTAGAACAAAGTTTCATGTGACAAATAAGTCTTGCAATTACTCACAGATATTTAGAGTGGTTTATTTTTGAAGAGGATCATTTCGGAGGTAATTGATCTCAAGCAAGGGAAAGGAAGACGATAGACATGGAAACCGATTTATTTTCGTAAGAAATTTTGAGGATCTAAATTCACAGCAGGATCATGAGGTTGTACAAGGGCCGTTTATGACTAATTGAAGCGTGGGAAGAGACGCAAGGAATCATGCAGTCTCGAAACAAATGATGACTTGGCGCCTTAAGAGTTTGTGTGCAATCTGTCGCGGACGTCAATAACGTGATGGCAGGGACCTGGGAAAGATAAGGCCTCAAGTACAAGTTTGATCCAGCTGCCTCGGTGCCGGGCGTACGCGGGAGTCGAGCCCGGAAAAAGGGCTCATTGCATTCTCAAAGAATAGAAGACTCTTAACTTAGCGAATTAAAGTGGAAAGCGAAACAGATGCATAGATTTGTGAAGGTTGGACAACTCCTTGATACAACAGTCTTCGCATATTAAAAAAACAGCGATCACAGTTTATTCGGTTTGGAATTAGTGATGCCATCAATAAACGGTGCGGCTCAAATTTCCTGACATGCAAGAGGTCCATGGGTATGCGTCCGGAGTAATCATTTTCGAGGAACAAAACTCTTCTGGTCATGAATTTCCTATAGAAGAATGCACTTTTCAATTTCATCGAAACTACATTTCCAGTTCGTTTGGGCCCATCCTCTTGTTTCGACCCAGAATTTTCAAGCGGCCTGCACGATCTAGGTCCTATATGTGAAGACTTGTGAAGTATAATTTCCAACTTCAATAGTTGTATAAAACACTAGGCCTGCAACTGCTGGGTTTATGGGTCCATGCACAGCAGAATTAGCATCTAAATAACACAAAACCCAAAGCCCTAAGATCCGTTCTATACGATTAAATTGAATTCCTATGATATAGAATTTACCAACCTTAATTGTTTTCCAGTCTTGAGCTATCGAACAATTTATCGGTGTGATTTTGAATCACAATCTTCGATCTTCAAAACCTTTGAATCTTCATATTGCTTTGAACAATAGAACTCTAGGCCTTGATCGTCATACGAGCGAAGACCCTCTAGTAGTATCCACACGTTAGAATGAACCAAGAACGGTTCTTGAGAATTGCTAGATTCTTAAACCTATGGAAGAAATATTGAGAAACCTTTGTTGTGATTTTTCTTGAGAAAATTCGGCTAGCAAATTAGGGTTTACAGACTTAATATTTATACTACATTAGTATAGGTATTTGTTTCCTAATCAAATTAGGAAACTGTCTGTCAAACCGCCTCAGGCATGAAGTGTCGCACGACCATACGAGTCTTCTGGACAAGAAGTGTCGCACGACCATACAAGTCCTCTGGACAATTTATGTCTCGCTACGACATATGTTGTCGCGCTACAACTTATGCCTGATGAGGAATTCTCAATATTCTTCCTTTGGCTTAACCAATTCATTCTAATTGTGTGTGACCCAATAGGATTATATTATGTTGGCAATGAGTTCGATCATATCGACCCTCATAAGACATAAGCGGACTCTAGCAAGCCATTATGTCTACCCAATTAATATAACGTAAGAGTTCACGTTTCCAATGGTACACTTCCATTTCTCCCTTTGCCTCACGATGTTATATTGAACACAAGTCATGGTCCTCGTCAACTTGTATTTGTTCAATGCTTTCTCGATCTTGAGTATAATGATAATCCAATCGTATTGGGGTGTGGCCACACACTTTCATCATTATCACTCATCGAGGGGCCCAAGCAAAGCATCTCTCTTTCGAGGGACAAATTCCATCTTGACTTATCATCCTTCCATAAATATCGTGTTAAGATATCGTTTGACTAAAATCAAACATGACTTTCATCATATGTAAGGTCATGATAATCTCAGGTCTAGGGACTAAATGAAGTGACCATATGAGATTTAATTATGACATTTGACCATGACATAAATCTCATACGGGTCAAGTCCAGTCACTTGTTCTCTAACAAGTACCCATAATTTCAATGTGCATCTCTATGCATATAATCATCATATGGTTATCCATTGACAATTATACTAATTATTCTCTTAATAATTAGGGACAGATATTATTACAATAAATATGCAAATGTATAATAATCTAATAATAAACTTAAACGATAAAGATGATACATAACGGTTTTAAGTTAAACATAACTAAAGCCTAGGGCATTACACCAACAGTCTCCCACTTGCACTAGGCTCCATTTATGTATCGAATACTCATGGATCTAACATGACCATCATGCTTCTGCCTGTGCGAGGGTCTTTTGTAAGTGAATCCCTAATGTCATCATCGGTTGATACTTTGCATATTTTAACGTCTTCTCATTCTTTATGAATTCCTCGAAAAACGTCTAAGTGTGTGTTTGGATCGGTGTTGTGAACTTGGTTCCATTGTTTGCACAAATGGCACCATAATTGTCACAACAAAAGTTCCATCGACTAGTGATACTTTGGAACATTTCCAAAATACTAATGAACTATTGATCCAAACTGCCTCTTTTAACCACATCATATGTTACTAAAACTCGGCCTTAGTAGTAGAATCGGCTACAATTTTCTGCTTGGAATTCTTCCAATCAAAACTGCACCTCTAATAAGCATAAACACAAATCCTAATTGCGATCTTAAATCAACTTTGTCAGTTTGGAAGCTAGCATCTATGTAACATTTACAACAAGATTATCTTCCAACCTTTCAAATACCAAGAACGTATCCTTAGTTCTTCTTAAGTACTTAAGGATCATCTTGACATCTTGACTGCCATCCAATGGTTCTCAACAGGATCAGATTGGTATCGACTCATCATGCTCAAAGCATATGAGACGTCGGGTCTAGCACAAGTCATGGCATACATGACAGATCCAAATGCCGAAGCATATAGAACTTCATTCATTTCCCTTTTGCTCATCAGTTGTCATAAGACAATGAGTATTGCTAAGAGAAATACCATGACCCATTGACAAGCTACTCTTCTTAGACTCTTCTAAGAACCTTGTCAACGTGACTATTTTGACTCAAACCAATTTATCCCTTTTAGATCTATCTCTATAGATCTTGATTCCAAGGATGTAAGCGGTTTCACCCATATCTTTCATTGAAAAACCTTTCCTTGACCAAGACTTGACAGTCTTAAGTGTCAGAACTTCGTTTTCCCAATGAGTAAGATATCATTGTAATAAAACAATAGAAGTAATACTACGTTCCCACTGAATTTCATGTATACACAAGGTTCATCTTCGTACTTGATGAAGTCGAACTTTTGACCGATTCATCAAAGTGAAGATTCCAATTCCTTGAAGCTTGCTTCAACCAATCTCATGGATTTTGCAACAGGCATACTTCATTAGAATTTCTTGGATTGACAAAACTCTCGGATTGTGTACTATACACATCCTTAAGAAAGTCGTTTGACATCCATTTGTCATATCACATAGTCATAATATGCGATCATGGCAATTTGAAATTCTAATAGACTTCGACATTGTAATTGGCGAAAAGGTTTCAACATAGTCAATACTATGAATTAACCTAAATCCCTTTGCTACAATCCTTAGTCATGAAAGTACACACCTTCCCATCTATGTCGGTCTTGAAGACCTTCTTGCATCCCTTTAGTTTTTACACCTTCAGGTAGCCCAATCAAGTTCTAAACTTGATCATCAAACATGAATTGCAATTCGGACTCCAAGGTTCCTAACCATTTATCCAAATTAGGAGTGGACAACGCCTCAAGATAGGAAGTAAGATCGTCATTCTTAATGACTCTCACTTTATTACTTTCCGATACGAGAAATCAATATTTCTTGAATTCGGATCGTAACCTATCAAATCTACGATGGACTTGTGTATCTTGAACCGATTCCACAACTCTTTGTGAACTTGGTTCCGTCTCTACTCTTGGTTCCATATTATTTTCGGGTCCTTGAACTTTTCAAGATTAATTTTACTCCCACTAGATTCTTTATTGAGAAACTATTTTTCAAGAAACAAATTGTATAGAGCAACAAACGTTTTGTTCTCTTTTGCGGTTGTAAGATTAATTTCTGAAAATAATCTTGTCAGATTTGGTGCTAACTTATAAGAGACAAGTCTCTTTTCATAAGATTTGCAACCTCAAATCTTCATGAAAGACAAACTAAGTTTCTTCCATGTCACATCTCATGTGGGGCCTTAGGAACCGATTTAGTAGGGACACGATACAGTGTAACCGCATCATTTCTAATGAATATCCTCAAAAGGAATTAGGAAAGTCAACTTGACACATCATCGAATGAACCATGTCTAACAAGGTTCAATTCCTCATTTCAGACACATCATTCATAGTGGTGTTCCGTGTGGAGTCAACTCTTGAAACAATTTCACAGTTTTGAGATGATTGTCAAACTCTTGGCTCAAATATTCAATCACATCGATCTAATCGAAGTATTTAATAGTTTTGCCAAGTTGTTTTGTATTTCATCTTGAAATGTTTGAAACATCTCAAACGATTCACCTTTGGACTTCATCAGATAGACATAGTCATATCTAGATAAGTCATCGGTGAATGTGATGAAACACCAAAATCTTCCCCTAGCAATGCTGCTTAATAGTCCACATACATCTCATGTATAATGACCAATAAGTCACTAGCCCTCCCACTACTCTTAGTGTAGGGTGGTTTGGTCAATAATCCCAATAAACAAGATCCACATTCCTCAAATGATTCATCATCATATGAGTCTAAAAGTCCATGTTAATGGAGTTTAGATATATGTTTCTTATTTATCTGACCAATCCGGCAATGCCATATGAACTCGTTGTTCATATTATTCGGTTTGGGTTTTCCATTTATATTATAAATATCTTCAATATTATTTTGTTTCTCATCATCAAGGATATGAAGATCATTTAATGACATATGCAATACAATAAGGCATATCATTAAATAAATATAAAACTTCTTATTTTCAATAAGAAAATTATATCCTTCATCATCCATTTAAGAAACGAAAATAATATTCCTACTCAAATCCGGAACGTAGTCATACTTGTTTAAAACAAGTACTACTCCACAAGGTAAAGTGACTTCATAAGTCCCTATGGTTAATGTAGCAATCTTGCTCCATTCCCACGCATAGGTTTAATTCACATTCTTTGAGTAGCTTTCTATTCTTTATTCCTTGCACATTTAAACAAATGTGAGATCCATATCCGGTATCATATACCCAAGAACAAGAAGTCGAGAGGAAAATATATATCATATAGATACTTGAAGTAGTAGCAATCATATTGCCCTTCTTCACCTTTTAGGCCTTCCTAATAAGCCTTGCAACTTTGCTTCCAATGACAATCTTATTGCAATGATAGCAAACTGCATCCTTTTGAGACACTTTGGATTTAGCCTCTTCGGCTTTGACAACTTTTGTCCTAGGTTTAGCAACCTTTGCTTTACCTACTTTTCCTTCCCTTTTGAACCCCTTTCTTGTGTTAACCATTAACACACTTGCGGATTGCTCCTTTTCATCTCATGAATTAATAGCTTCACCACAATATACATCTTTTGCCTAGTTCGCATTTGGAACATTTCCTTTGGAACATTTCCTTTGGAACATTTCCTTTTGCGTTGTGCTAGAACAAAAGTAGTTTCCATGTGTTCAAGGTTCTTCATAAGAGCCTTTAAACATGGTGGCAAGTATAAGGCAAGCAATACTATTAGAATCATCAACATGTTTCTAATGTTGCTCCTTATTTGCCTTTTGCAACATTTGCAGTGGATTTAACAGGAATGGATTCGTCAAGAACATACACATTTGCCTAAGAACAATTCTTGAGCATCTGATCAAATCAGAATAACTTGTACCGTTCTTTTCGAACTTTGTCCTTCATAAAGACAGATCGCAATTTATCATTATGTAATGCTACTTCTACAACAAAATATGCAAACTATATGAACACATGTTAATATCAACACATTTATCATTTAAGAGCAAATAATGTATTTTACAAATACTCCCACTAAATCATACACCTTCCAATGCAAATAAGCATAATATGCATTTAGTGGGCTAAGATCCAACTTTAATTTAATCTCAAGTACGCTATGGCGCACCGCTCAAGATTAAATTAATTAGGTAGAAAACATCAATCATATCGTATATGACTTTTAGATCTTTTATGAGATTCATTTAAGACATTATATGTCTTAGCATATTTTAATCTCATCTTATGCCTTGGGTCCAAAACCATTTTGATAACCCAATTAAGTTCATCCACTTTAAACGTATAGGAACGAACCACCATTTCCTCATCTTGCTCGCAAACGAAATAGAATCAAAGCACCTTGCTATGGCAAGCCCACCCAAAACTATCCGAGTGGTCTCAAGTGTTTTAATCATGGATTGGCATAAAGAACTTAAAAGTTAAATGAAGGTTTTTTAAAGCAGATTATAAGCATATCAACAAAGATAGTCATAATCGTACACCAGGTAAGTTCCCAAGAAAATAGGTGAGCCACAAGGACTGCTTAAGTACCAAATCTTCCTTCAACAGAACTCTCCTAGTCATGCACAATTATAATACCAATTTTAATGCAACATAATCAATACTTTGTATACTGACTTGTTTCTCATAAACAATCAGATTCCTACAAATTTTGCATAAACTGACTTATTTCTCATAAACAATCAGAAAACCAAAATTTTGATGTTTCAACTAAACATACAGGAAATATCAATTCAATGTTTCAACTAAACATTTAACAAAACTTCTTAACACTTAAGAACATATAATTCATGCGCAACAATTAATTAGAATCATATTTAAATTAATTAAGCATGCATAAACAACGAATTAATCTAGCATAGCCCTATAAATTTAATTTCCATAAATTTACAGCAGCCAGATTAAAACAGATCAGATTATAAACATAATCACAGATTAGTAGAAAAATTATCAAATTGATTCTGCTCAGATTGGCTAGTTATGTCGCCCGGCGCCATCAGCCAGTTGGCCAGATTAGTCGCGTGACATACCAAGCCCAACTACCAGATTTTCTCCTCGTGGCTAACTCTGTCGCACGACTTGAGTTGCCAGTTTGACAGATTTTTTGAATTTCAATCAATTCCAACATAGAGCAATTAAATCAAATAAACAGCTTTTATAGATTTAATTCAGCATAATCAGAAAACGATTTACACATTGTTTCAAAAACAATAAGATTCTACTGCATACAAAACATGCAATAAGCATATAAACAATTTATATCTTAATTCTAGCATGCCAATTCAAACTTAACCATACGAACGGGGCTCTGATACCACTGTTGGGTTTTATGGGTCCATGCGCAGCGGAATTATCATCTAAATAACACAAAACCCAAAGCCCTAAGATCCGTTCTATACGATTAAATTGAATTACTATGAGATAGAATTTACCAACCTTAATTGCTTTCCGGTCTTGAGCTATCGAACAATTTATCGGTGTGATTTTGAATCACAATCTTCGATCTTCAAAACCTTTGAATCTTCATATTGCTTTGAACAATAGAACTCTAGGCCTTGATCGTCATACGAGCGAAGACCCTCTAGTAGTATCCACACGTTAGAATGAACCAAGAACGGTTCTTGAGAATTGCTAGATTCTTAAACCTATGGAAGAAATATTGAGAAACCTTTGTTGTGATTTTTCTTGAGAAAATTCGGCTAGCAAATTAGGGTTTACAGACTTAATATTTATACTACATTAGTATAGGTATTTGTTTCCTAATCAAATTAGGAAACTGTCTGTCAAACCGCCTCAGGCATGAAGTGTCGCACGACCATACGAGTCTTCTGGACAAGAAGTGTCGCACGACCATACAAGTCCTCTGGACAAGTTATGTCTCGCTACGACATATGTTGTCGCGCTACAACTTATGCCTGATGAGGAATTCTCAATATTCTTCCTTTGGTTTAACCAATTCATTCTAATTGTGTGTGACCCAATAGGATTATATTATGTTGGCAATGAGTCCGATCATATCGACCCTCATAAGACATAAGCGGACTCTAGCAAGCCATTATGTCTACCCAATTAATATAACGTAAGAGTTCACGTTTCCAATGGTACACTTCCATTTCTCCCTTTGTCTCACGATGTTATATTGAACACAAGTCATGGTCCTCGTCAACTTGTATTTGTTCAATGCTTTCTCGATCTTGAGTATAATGATAATCCAATCGTATTGGGGTGTGGCCACACACTTTCATCATTATCACTCATCGAGGGGCCCAAGCAAAACATCTCTCTTTCGAGGGACAAATTCCATCTTGACTTATCATCCTTCCCATCATGAATCCGATCATGCCAAAGATAGCCTTTATAAATATCGTGTTAAGATATCGTTTGACTAAAATCAAACATGACTTTCATCATATGTAAGGTCATGATAATCTCAGGTCTAGGGACTAAATGAAGTGACCATATGAGATTTAATTATGACATTTGACCATGACATAAATCTCATACGGGTCAAGTCCGAGCTACTTGTTCTCTAACAAGTACCCATAATTTCAATGTGCATCTCTATGCATATAATCATCATATGATTATCCATTGACAATTATACTAATTATTCTCTTAATAATTAGGGACGGAGATTATTACAATAAATATGCAAAATGTATAATAATCTAATAATAAACTTAAACGATAAAGACGATACATAACGGTTTTAAGTTAAACATAACTAAAGCCTAGGGCAATACACCAATATACCCCCAGGGTAACGGGCAAGCAGAGGCAGCTAAGAAGTTAGTTTTGACAGCCCTAAGTAAGGGCCTATTTGGTCGGGTTGGCAGATGGTTGGACGAACTACCCCTTGCTCTTTGGGCAGTCCGTACAACCACCCAGAGGCCTACTAGGGAAACTCCATTTGCTCTTGCTTTTGGGTCGGAGGCCATGACACCTATCGAGCTACGAATTCCTACATCAATGGTAGTTTTGTTTGATCAGAGCCTAAATGAATCCAACAGATTGATCGACCAGGACCTATTGGAGGAAAAACGAATGACAGCCCAACTTAGAATGGTCAATTACAAGCAGAAGACTAAGGGATATCATAACAAGAAGATCAAGAAGAGGTCATTCAATGTGGGAGACTATATCTTACGAAAGATCGAGGTAGCTGGAAGGAAAGCTGAACATAATAAGTTATTTCCGAACTGGGAAGGACCCTACATCGTCACTAGAGTTGTTAAAGAGGGGACCTACATGATTGGCCATCCGAGGGGTTGACGAGCTGAAACATCCTTGGTATGCCAGCCACTTAGTTAAATATTATTTTTGATTGAGCTCTCTATGTAATGATCCACTTCATCAATAAAAAGGGGTTACCCCAAAGAAGTTCTATTCACATTACTGTGTTATGCTTGTAACATATTTAATTCAGGTCCGACTCTTAGTCGATCTCAAAATATTAAGGAGGCTCGACCAAAGTCAAAGGTCAACCTTGCTCTTAAACATGTTCGATTAAGGACTAGAGTAAGTCTCATTCTCAAACAGGCTCGACCAGAGTCTTAAGTCAACCTCATTCTTAAATAGGTTCGACTGAGGACTCGAGTCAGTCTCGTTCTCAAACTGGCTCGACCATAGTATTAAGTCATCCTCGTTCTTAAACAGGTTCGACTGAAGACTTGAGTCAGCTTCGTTCTTAAACATGCTCGACTAAAGCCTTAAGTCAGCCACATTCTTAAACAAGCTCAACTAAAGCCTTAAGTCAGCTTTGTTCTTAAACAAGCTCGATTAAAGCCTTAAGTCAGCTTCGTTCTTAAAGCAAGTTCGACCTAAGACTTGGTCAATCTCTCTTGAAAAATTAATCTAACCAAGACTTTGGTCGATCTCTTACTTATACTAGTTCGACAATAAATTAAAACTATATGGATCAGACAAGAATAATTCAAAGTCAATTAGTGTTAAATAGTTAGTCTCCAAAAAAGGGGCTAAGACTAACACAAATATAAAATATCATGTTAAACTGCCTCCCAAATCGGTCTGAGGCATAAACAACTAAAAATAATAAACAGAAAATTGTTTGAGACTTGTTCATTACAAAAAAACCAAAATAAAAGGATCAATCTTCTTGATCCCCATCCTGCTGTTGCTCTTACTGCTGCTCCTGGTGCTCAACATCCTGGAATACTTGGTCCTGGGTAACCTCATCCTCCTCATCAGCCTCCTCAAGCTCTTGGAGTATGGAATTAAAGTTCCTTGGCTCAACTGGTGGGGCGACCAAAGGCTCTACCCCATCCTTAGCATCTTGCTTGGTATAACGGCCAAGTCGTTATCATTATAGGGGACAAGGGGGTGGTCGGAGCTCGCTCGTTTGTCATATCTATCTGTATATGTCCATTGGGCCAGTTTATCAACGCTGAGCTTGACAGAAGGATCAACCAAAGCCCGCTGAGCCATGTGTTGGCATCCAACATCAAAGAAATTCGTAGCTCGGGATACTATGATATTGTAGTACCCATCAATGTTTTTAAACAGCTCAACGACTACCTTCTCCCTAACTCGGGCCTCTTCTTCCCATCTTAGAATGGCTGCTTGGTAGTCGCCATTCATCTGTTCGATCCTCTTATTGCGATCATGGACCAAACCAGACAGCTATCCGAGCTGCCCTTCCAACCTAGCCTTCACTAGCTTGGCCGCATCTGCCTCCTCTTCCAGTACTGCCTTGGTTGAGGCCCAAGATTCCACCTGGGCTTGAAGGGGAATGAGCTTTTCCTTGGCAACCTTCAGAGCAGCCAAAGCTTCATCCCCCTCCTTCTCAGCGTTGAAATGTGCAGCCTAAATAGCTCGACACTAGAAGTCAGATTCGGAGAGCTTCTCCCTGAGACTAGCAGCTTCTCTAGCCTTTCTGGAATAGTTGGCAAAAGAATTTGCTCCTTCTCCAGAGCAGCCCTCCAGCTGCATTTTGCTTGATCCGGTAAAGCAAGAGACTGCACGATAAAAAAGATAAATAGTTAAATGGACATCGATCAAAGAGATAGCGAGCAAGGAGTAAAGGAGAATGTGGAGCAAAAAAGTATGGAAGTATTACCTCAAAAGCAAGCATGCCGGACCTATCATTAAATTCCTCAGGAGTTAGCCCCTCCTCCACAAAATGGGCCAACAGATCCCTATCAGCTGCCCTTCTCATAATAACCTATCCCAATCCCAGCACAGGATATTGGCGACTTAAGGAGTTGATGCCCGTGAGAGGGGGGACATCCCTCAACCTCTCAACGATGGCCTACACCTCTTTGGTGCTTTTGGAAGAGGGAGCTTGGGGGAGGATGGCTTGAAGCTGAGCCAGCTGCTCTAGAAGTGCCAGCTTGTTCAAGTCCCAGATCGACACGGGACCTCTTCCTTAGCCTGCTAAGAGGTGGGTAGACCTCAATTTCTTCTGGCTCATCAGCATCGAGCTCCAAGTCAACAATATTATGGGGATATGCCCCATCTGATTCCTAACTGGGCTCAAAGCCCGATGCATTTTCGGTTGACAGGTTGACCTCCCTCCTCACCCATAAATACTTGCACCTGAGGTTGATGCTCAATGGGCTCCTCTTGCCCAGCCCCATTGATGGGGATCATCCTTGCACCTTCTTTGGGGAGCAGTTTGTTGCGATCCATAGCTTCCTTCTCTCTGCTGGCACGAGCATTGGCCATCCCCTGGGCCATCTTGCTTCTCCTCCTATCATCGAGGTCTATTATTTTATTCATCTGTGCTTCCTGCTCGGCTGTGAGAACTGCAAAGACAAAGGGAAAGAAGTCAATATACTAATGTACGAGTAAAGAGATGAAAAACTAAGAAAACAAGATAAACACTTAACCGCTATAGTGGAAGAAACCCCTGCAGTGGCCAATTTTCTTCTTGCAGTTGTGGCACCGGGATTCGAACCTCTCCCTCTCGTGGATAACCCAATCAGGGTATCTAAGACTTCTAATGATTGGTACTAAAGAGGCAACCTCCCTATCTCCTTTTAACATCATCCCAACCCGAATGAAGAAGTCCTTGTCCGACCCAAGAGTGGACCAGCTTATGGTGCTCATTCGAGCCACCAATGTCAACCTGCGAGTGAGCTCATCGCTCCACTCCGAGACCCAATACTCTTCCTCCTTAATTGGATCAAAATCATCCTCAGGCAAAGGGAACTCCCATCCTTTCCTAATTTTAGCCAAAATCATATGGTTATTCCATCCAGACACCTTGTCGGGCAAATTGACAAATAATTTTGGGGCTTTGGCTTTGGCGGGCGTGCTTATATCGAAGGCTTCTCGTTCATCACAATCTTGAAGAACCTCCTAAAAACATGCATACATGGCTCGTACCCCAAGAACCTACTCACCATGGCAAAACACACCAACACCCTCACTGTATTGGCACCCAACTGCATGGGAACAGCGGCCAAACACTCAAGAAACTCGCAGATAAAGGGATCAAGGGGAAAGCGTAGCCCGACCTCAAACTGATCGTAATAGAATGCCACCCTAGTTATGCTCAGGCCCCAATGGATCCACGATTGGGCCTTCCTTTGCCTCTCAGTAAAAGGGGTCAAATGGAAGTCATCATTGGGACCTCAAAGAAGTCATGAAGAATTTTGATGCGGGAGTCAACATTCTTCCTCCCTATTCCCGGCCTCAAACTGATCGTAATAGAATGTCAACATTTTTTTTAAAATGTCAATTTACATCTTTTATTATGTCTTGTATCACAATTATGTCTCTCATTTATGGACATGGGAAAATGACCCTTTTTATTGGTGTTGGGTTAATCCCATTTAAGTTAGGGGCGCCTAAGTTAGGGAATTGAACAAGCAATAAGGTAATTCTTGTGACAGACTAGTTGGCACAACCTTGCTTAGTAATTAGCACGCCCATGCCAACTAAAGGATTCCGGAGCAAGAGGTTGAACAGCGGACACGACCGTGCAAGACAAGCTACACGCTCGTGCAAAGTCTCTGGATAAAAGGAGCGTTCGCTCCCATGTAAGGGGAGTGGCCACACACAGGGTCGGGAAATTTGGCACGGTCGTGCTCCCCAATGGACACGCCCGTGCTCGCCGGAATTCGGGCCTGGGCCGACAGTTTTCAGCGCAAGATATTAAAACCCTGTAGGGTTAGGAATAGGGCAATATAAATACTCCCTGCCCCTAACAATCAGATGTAATTATAGTGTGTTATGTATATCAATAATTCTAGGATTCAGAAGTTCAATTTCTCATCTATTTTTCAAGATTTAGGGTTTGCACAGTCGGGAATTCTTGTAACCAAGAATTCGTGCACTAGATTAGAGATTGTAATTATTGGCTTCCAATTGATAATAATATTCTTTCCCTCTCCCGTGAACGTAGCCAAGTTGGTGAACCACGTATATCATTGCGTTTGTGTGATTGTCGTTTGATTTCTACATAGACTATGTTCTAACAAACTGGTATCAGAGCCAAGGTTTAGTTAAGTAAGGTATAGGGGTATTCCACTATAGAAGAAGATGGGATCAGGAATAGAATCACCGATCGACAAGTTCAATGGGAAGAATACTTTTAGTCTTTGGCAAATCAAGATGAAAGCCCTGTTGAGAGACAAGTGTTGGTGGGCTCCAGTGGTTACTGCAATCATAGGTCATCAGGATCCAAGGGCAAAGCAGAAGTCATTCCCACAGGTGTTGTTGCGGCTGTAACAATAGAGAGTTTGGAGAAGGACAGGAAGGTAGCTGAGAAGGAAGCATCAGATCTGATCGCGCTGGATGAGAGGGCCCACTCTAAAATCATAAGGTGCTTAGATGATTTTTTAGCTGATACTGCAGATACTGATTTCAGAGGTGCTTTGTGGCTTGCGTTGGAAGATATGTTTCTGATACAATCATTGACCAACAATCTATATTTGAAGAAAAATTTGTATTCTCTCCGAATGAAGGAAGGTACGCCCATTAGGGATCATTGATAGATTTATATCTTTATTACTTGAACTTCGTAATATAGATGCAAAAGTTGCGGAAGAGGATGTTGCATTAATGCTTCTTGTTTCATTGCCTTTATTATATGAGCACTATGTTGACTCTAGTATCAATGATAAGGAGACGATCATTCTATAGGAGGTGACATCCTCGCTCAAGACTAGAGATTTACGTCAAAAGGCAAGCAGTAATAGTACTACATATAACCAGTCAGCAGGTTTGATTGCGGAAGGCAGCAGGGATTCTAGAAGTAAGAAGAAGAAGAAGTCTTCTGGAAAGAAGGGCTCGAAACCTGAGGGATATTCGTAACTATTTCAAGGGAAAGGGACATTGGAAGACAGATTGTCCTAGGAAGAAGCGAAACAAGCCTCCTATTCATTTTGAAGCGAATGTTGCTGCAGTTGATATTAGCAGCTTTGATGGGGATTATGCTCTAGTAACAAAATAATATGTACGACAGTCAGATGCGTGGATTCTTGTTTCTGAAGCTTCTTATCATATTAGTCCGAGGAGAGAATGGTTTACAACATATGAGCAGGCAAATGGGGGTAGTATTCATATGGCCAACAATGTTACTTACATGGTGGTTGGTATTGGCTCTATCAAGCTGCGGACTCATGATGGTAAGTTCTGCACTTTGAACGATGTGATAAACTTTCCACACATGACAAAAAATCTGATTTCTCTTGGTCAACTAGACAACAAAGGGTATAGTTTCAAAGGTAAAGGTGGAGCAGTTTATGTTTGCAAAGGTTGTGAAGTGATTTTGATAGGCCTTAAGCGGGGCTCCTTATATTTCCTCCAAGGAAGGATGCTTTCTACGTCAGTTTTGGTTGCATCATCTAAAGTGGTCAAGGAGGATATGACAAAGTTGTGGCATATTATGTGTGGGCACATGAGAATTAGAGGGATGCAGATACTGGCAAATATAGTCTTCTTTGTGGACATAAGGTCAAGGACCTTTTATGATCATTGTGTACTTGAGAAGATGCAACAAAGAAAGTTTCCAAAGGGGGTTCATAGAATGAAGGGTAATCTGGATTACATTCATTTAGATTGTTGGGGAGCTTCACGTCAGGAATCATTATGGGGTTACATGTATTTCTTGTTGTTGATAGATGATTACTCGAGGAAGACTTGGGTTATTATTATGAAGCACAAGGGTGAGGCTCTCACAAATTTCAGATAGTGGAAGACATTAGTGGAGAATCATACAGGGGAGAAGATTAAAAGACTCTGAACAGATAATGGGTTGGAGTTTTGCAGTACTGAGTTCGATGAGTTCTGTAAGGAAGTGGGGATTTCTAGACATATCACTATTTGAAGAACACCACAACAGAATGGTGTCATTGAGCACATGAATCAGACTTTATTGGCTAGAGCAAGGTGCATACTCTCTAATGCAGGGTTGCCTAAGCGATTTTGGGCAGAAGCGGTTAGTACTTCATGTTACTTGATAAATCGCGGACCTCGCACAGGTATCGATCTCAAAGTTCCCAATAAGGTATAGTCAGGTAAACCTGTTGATTATTCTAATTTAAGGGGTTTTGGTTGTACTGCTTATTATTATGTGGATGTTGGGAAGTTAGAACCGATGGCTAGAAAAGGAGTTTTCATGGGTTATGGAGACGGTGTCAAGGGATACCAGATTTGGTCTCCACAGAAGGTAGGGTTATCATAAGTAGGAATGTTGTCTTTGATGAAAATTTTGTGCTTAATCCTAAAATGAGATCTGGGGTTATATCAAGTATTGGTAGTGTTGATAAACAAGTGGAGCTACAAGATACTATAGAGTTGAGCAGTTCACATTCAGATGTTAATCAGGATCTACCGTTAAAGACAAAAGCACTAGACGGTTCATCACCTATTCCTGAAGAACATGGGTTAGCTCAAGAGAGGTCTAGATGAGCTAATTTCGGGAAGCCTCTGGTGAGGTAAGGTTTTGAAGACATGGTGTCTTATATACTTCAGGTTGCTGAGGAGGTGAAGCCCAATCCTTCGATGCCAACCACTTTCAAGGAAGCAGTTACATGTTCAAAGTCTGCCCAGTGGCACACAGATATGTAAGACAAGATGAAGTCACTTCACAAGAATCAGACATAGGAGTTAACCAAAAGGCCCGAAAGCAGAAAGATTGTTACTTGCAAGTGGGTTTTCAAGAAAAAGGAAGGTATGCCACCATCAGAGGGGGTAAAGTATAAATCTTGTGTTGCTGCAAAAGATTTCATGCAGAGAGAGGGTATTGGCTACAATGAGATTTTCTCACCTGTGGTTAGACACACTTTGATCAGAGTGCTATTAGCAATGGTGGCACATTAGGATTTGGAACTCGAGCAGCTAGATGTGAAAACTGCTTTTCAACATGGAGAGTTGGAGGAGGAGATTTATATGACACAACCAGATGGGTTCATGTTCCTGGGAAATAAGACTACATGTGTAAGTTGAAGAAGTCCTTGTATGGACTGAAGCAGTCGCCTAGGCAGTGGTATAAACGGTTTGACAACTATATAACAGAGATTAGTTACATGAGGAGCCCGTATGACTATTGTGTGTATCACAATAGGTTGGCAGATGGTTCGACTATTTATTTGGTTCTTTATGTTGACGATATATTGATAGTTGCTGTCAAGAAGTCTGATATTCAGAAGTTGAAGGGTATACTATCTGCTGAGTTCGAGATGAAGGATTTAACTGCAGCAAAGAAAATTCTGGGTATGAAGATCTACAGGGATAGAAGGCAAAGAAGATTGTTCTTATCCCATAAAGAACATATCAAGAAAGTTTTAGAAAGGTTTGGCATGTCTACAACAAAGCCTATAGATTCTCGAGTGCAGCGAATGCACATTTGTCTATTACGTTTGCACCAAAATTGCCTGAAGAGAAAGAGTCTATGGCTCGAGTACCTTATGCTAGTGTAGTTGGTAGTTTGATGTATGATATGGTTTGCACTAGGCTGGATCTTGCACATGTTGTTAGTGTTATTAACAGGTTTATAGGGAATCCTGGTAAAGAAAATTGGCAGGCAGTGAAGAGGATCTTCAGGTACATTAGGGGTATATATAATGTTGGGCTTATTTATTAAGGTGGTACAAAATGTGCGGTTGAGGGTTATTGTGATTCGGACTGCTCTGGGATGTTGATACGAGGAGATCTATGACCGGGTACGTATTTACTCTTGGTGGGTCAGTTGTCAGTTGGAAGGCTACTTTGCAATCTATAATGACTTTATTGACTACAAAAGCGGAGTACATGTCATTGATAGAAGCTGCTAAGGAGGGAATATGGCTAAAGGTTTGATCAGTGACCTCGGGTTATATCAGGATCAGGCTACAATATTTTGGGACAGTTTAAGTGCAATATGTTTGGCCAAGGATCAAGTTCATCACAAAAGGACCAAGCACATAGATGTGAAGTATCATTTTCTAAGAAGTGAGAAGCAGGTCAAGGTGAAGAAAGTGGGGACTGCGGACAATTTTGCTGACATGTTCACGAAGTCCATTTCAACTAGCAAGTTCCAACATTGCTTGGACTTGATAAATGTTTGCAACTGTTAGACAAAATTTGAGGTAGAGGGGGAGTTCTGGTTATGTAATCTGGAGGTTAGATGTCAAGATGGAGATTTGTTGGGTTGATGCCATCTAAGTTGGGGATGCTTAAGTTAGGGGATTGAACAAGTAATGAGATAATTCATAGGACAGATTAGCTGGCACAACCGTACATAGTAATTATCACGCCAATGTCAACTTAAGGAATCCGGAGCAAGCGGTTGAACATCGGACACGGCCATGCAAGACAAGCTACACACCCGTGCAAAAGTATTCGTATAAAAGGAGCATTCGCTACCATGTAATAGGAGCAGCTGCACCCAGGGTTAGGAACTTTGGCACGACCGTGCTCCCCAAAGGACACGCCCGTGCTCGACAGGATTTGGGCTTGTGCAGGCAGTTTTCAGTGAAAGATATTTAAACCCTGCAGGGTTAGGAATATAGTATTATAAATACCCCCTACCCCTAAACAATCAGATATAATTCTAGTGTGGTAGGCATATCAATAATTTAAGGATTTAGAAGTTCAATTGCTCATCTGTTTTTCAAGATCTAGGTTTGCAAAGTTGGAAATTCTTGTGACCAAGAATTCGTGCACTAGATTAGAGATTTTAATCATTGGTTTCCAGTTGATAATAATATTCTCTCCCTCAGCCCGTGGACGTAGTCAAGTTGGTGAACCACCTATATCGTTGTGTTTGTGTGATAGTTGTTATTTATGTTTTCTACATAGATTCTGTTCTAACAATTGGGTAATTATCAATGTATATTGCATTAAGGATATCAAGATTTCAACAATCTTTATTGATATATTATATTATATTTTTTACAAGTTATATTATTTACTTTCCTTGTATTACTTTCCTTCTCCTTGTAATATTTACTTTCCTACTAGGTTTACAATTTTATAGCTTAGGAAACACTCAGCATACTTGTATAAATACTCTTCTTTGTGAGTAACAAGATTTACAACTTTTCACAATATTTCTTATAATCTCATATGCTATCATTCGTCTAGTGATCCGTATTTCCTCTAATTCTTTTGTCGCTCAAACCCTAAATCAATTCCCCACCCTCGGCAACACCCTTTCCATTGCTTCCTCTCCAACCAATGGCCATCGCAAACTCCACTACCCTCTCCAACCAGACCAACCCTAACAACCTTATCATACTTGTCAACCTCTCTCAATGCAAACCACTCACCTCTCTCACCTATCTTGCTCGGGCTTCCCAAATAACCTCTCTTCTCTTTGGACTTGATCTTTTTAAGTTTGTTGATGGCTCTCACCCCTACCCCTGCCACAACCACCACCGATGGTAAAGAAACCTATAACATGGCTTTAGTCACGTGGAATCGCCAATATTGCCTTATTCTTGGTGCTCTCCAAGGCACTCTAGATACAACCGTTGCTCCTCTAGTTATCCAAGCCACCTCCTCAAAAGAAGCTTGAATAATACTCAAAACCACCTATGCCAACCCATCTCAAGGTCACAACCTCCAAGTCAAAGACCGTCTTGACTCTATCACCAAATCCGACCTCACCATATCTGATTATATGCACTCCATTAAAATGTGCATTGACAAACTAGCCGTCATGGGCAAACCTATGGACCCCTAAGATATTATAGCAAAAATTCTCAAAGGACTAGATTATGAAACCTACAAACCCGTAGTTGACACCGTTCTTGCTCGTGACTTACCCATCACCTTTGAAACTCTTCATGAGAAACTCATCAATCATGAACTTTCCCTTAAATAAAGCCCTACCTCGCTTCATTCCTCTATTCGGCCCATATCGCCCAACATCACCTCAATACCTCCTCTCGCACTAACAACCGCACCTTCTCCTATTATCCTCCTTTACTTAACCCACCTCCTCCAATCCTAATCCTAACTCCAACTCGGTTTTATTCAAAGGTAAGTATCAATATCGTAGCTATGTTGGTCATGTTGTTTCCCAATGCTGCCAATTCAAAAGTTACTATCATATTGTTGTGTTCCCTCCTCCTAGCCCAATACTAATCATTCTCCTATTCGAGCAAACATGGCTACCACCCCACACACCCCTTCTCCCTCCTCTTGACTTGTTGATAGTGGAGACACCCACCGCATCACCAAATCTCATATATTGCACGTGCCAATAAACCGTAAACTTTTATGATAAAGTATGACCATGTTTGAATTGGGTTTAAAAAATTCATTTTCTTACATACGGATTTATAGTTTGAATGATTCTATTGGGGATTAAATTTTATCGGCCTTATTGACTGGTTGGATAATGATACCTCTTTGTAACTCAAATAAAAATAAGGCAGTACTATGGAAAATAAATGTTTTTTATTTGTGTCAAAATGTGAATTATAAACTTATTTATGAGTCAATTCATCTAGGACCACTTAACCTAACATTAACGATATATAAGGATTTTCCTTCTCAAAAATTTCTCTAAAGCCCCAAAGGCACACACAGACACACACATATAGGCAAACATAGGACGGTACTCCCCTAAATTTTATCAATAATGAAAAATGAAATTACAAACATGGTGGAAAACATGACAACCTCAACCACCAGCGAAATAAAATACATAATAAGATTTTAAACTAAGGGGAATGATCCAATAAAAACCCAAAACAAATAGGGAAATGGACTTATACTTATCACAATCCACCGTCGAGGCTTCAGCCCTATAGAATAATGCTACACTACCATGTTTTATAATGTACGCGGTCGTGCAAATAAACTGCTCAAACTGACCTCATTTGCACAAAAGTGTTGTAAAAATTCCAACACAATCTGCAATGTCAAAAGCCATCCAGCAAGCACTAAATTCTAACATAAGGAATACCCATTTGATCAAGTATATACGGACCCTTACAATCTCGGGGAAGAGCGTAAAGGCATAGAATACATGTATACATATATATATATATATATATATATATATATATATATATATATATATATATATATATATATATATATATATATATATATATATATATATATATATATATATATATAAAGAGAGAAAGAAAGAGATGAACCCTAAATTGACATACTTTTGAAGAAATTAAGTCAAGTTGGTTTCACAGTCCATGTCATTTTTCAAAATGTGCTACAATTGTCAAAAATGCTCATTAATTCCAATTTCAAGTTGATACGAAAATAAGTCAAACGAAGCAATTCAAAATTTAGCAAGACAATTACCAGAATATTAGGAGTGTGGCAAAAAGTTTGTTTGAAAATCCCTAAAGTTAAAATTCAATCTTATATAAACCATATTTTTCTTATGAATATAACTTATGTTGATTAACATATGTTTGAAGTTTGAAAGAATTTTCCCCCAATAATTTTTATACAAACCCTAATATTTCACATCCTGTTGACATAACCCTTAAATTTTCATACAAACCCTAACATTTACTAGACCGTCCATACAAATTAGACACAAATAAAGGAACGAGAGGGGGGGGGGGGAGATTTACCCCTTGCAAATTTGTTGTCTTAACTAGAAATCACGATGACGTCTGCTCACATCCTTTGTGTCATCTGCTCGATCGCACATCTAGACTTGTTTGAATTTTGTGTGTTTGAAGATAGTTTCAGTAAAGTTTAAGTCTTATATTGCCTTGCCTTTAAACGTAGACACGGTTTTATTACTAAAAATGCTATTAAAAGTTGCGAGTTTCATATATGTTAATTTTCTACCTTAAATTATTACTAATTAAGTGATAATGCAGTCATAAACTGTATATTATATTAGTATATTTTTATTAAAAAATAAGTAAATTTTTATTGCAAATAAATAAACCACGACTTACAATTGAGTTTTTAAGTTGGACAAAACTATAAAACATAATTGACAATTGCATTTTCTTTTAAGTAGATTGTTTTGGATAATGTTTTCTCGATTATAACCATTTGGAAAATACTTTTACCAAAAGTTATCGTGCAAGAAAAAAGTCCTTAATTTCACTCTAACTTGAAGGGTGTAATGCAACCAAACTTAAGCAAAAAGATCCAAATGGGGGAAACTACAAATATGACATCGGCCATAAAAAACGTCGTTCACTCACACCTTTTATTTTAGAGAATATTTTTCTTAAGCCTTCCAGCCTAATATTAATGCTTAAAAAAGAAGAGACATTTTCAAAGTTTCTCAAAGGCTTTTATGACAAAAATACCCCAGTTTTATATACTTTCTAGCAAGGGAGAGACGTTAAGAATATCACTCTTTGTTGCCGCATTTTGAAGATGTATGTCAAGAATTTTTGGGCGAAGGGAGAGACATTGGGGTCGAAGCCAGGGCTGGGAGCTATGAACCAAGGGGCTGAGGCTACCTGACGTGGTTGGTGGGAGAAAAACCTACTTGTTATAAAATACCTAATCTTTCGGTGTAATAATATGCACTTAGCAAGGGTCGAATCTACAGGGACTTGTGAATCAACAATTCGACTTTCAATGGTTAAACAGAAAAGAAAAAATGGGGTTTGGTTTTGATTGTTAAAATTCCTACTTAAACAATTGAAATTAATTAACTACTCAAAACAAGAAATAAAGAAAGCAAGTAAAATATTACCAAATTCAAGAAGAGAAGGATCTACAGAATATATTTATGTATATCTCACCAATATGCCAATTAACAATACAATCAATCAATGTTGGGGTTCATTCTATTTAGTAAAATTGGGCATTCACACATCCACAATTTAGTGTTCTCCAAATATTATATTTTCTGCAAAGTCCAAATATATTAAAAAAAAACCATTAAAACCCTATGAATCAAGAATCTATAATTTTGTTTTGTAATCACTTGTCAAAACCTAAATTATATTCATTCAAAAGTTTGACTTTGTATGGATCAAGCTGTTGGGTATGCTTATTATAAACCCCTCCAATTACTTGATTTGATTGATATCATTACCTATTTAATTTTACAGGGACATAGGATCTTATGTATGAAGTTTTACACTTCAATTTTTTAGAAAATTCCATTTTTATAGTATAGTTACTTAGGCTTTTGAATGATAGAATTTCTAAGTGTTTTGGCTCAAAAGGACTGAAGAAATCGATCCATGTGGTCGACCACACGACTGACCGCACAGCTCAAAGCAAGCCTCAGAGAATCTGATTCACTTCATGCGGTTGAACGCATATCTATGGCTGATCGAACCCTCTTAAGTCCTTAGCCAAATTGAAGATTGAAGATCAAATCTTGGTGACTCTGACCACAACTCAGAGTTAACTCAAAGAATTATACCATAGTTGAGTTCAATCAGAGAATTTCAAAAGAGGTGACAGCTGTTGTCATTCATACAAAGGACACACCACCTTTCCACTAACTATGCAACATGAAGACAAAAAGGAAATGTACTCCAATCAGACATCAACAACACATTGTCCTTGAAGCTTGTCCAACAAGGAATTCCAACGACTACTTTATTTCCAAGGCTATAAATAGACCTTGTGATCAAGCCATGAAAAAAGCTAGAGACGTTGTTAAAATCCTCAAAGAAGTGTTGAAGCTCAGAATCTCCAGAATCATTTGAATCTTCAAACACTTCATCTTCAAGCCTTCAAGAAATATTACTTACCCAGAAATCTCTCAAGCCTTGTAACCACAACAAGATTCATCAAGCTCTATTACTTCTATTATAAAGAGCTCTTGAATCTTGAACACACACACCCCTTGAAATCAATCTTGTTGATTGCATTACTTGGGATACACTGGTTATAGTCTAGGATTAGCTTCATAGAAAAGATAGTTAGATTTGAGATTGATTCTCAACTTTGTAATCTTTGTAAAAGCAGCTCAAATATCTAAATATACTATCTCCCTTAGAAAATCCAAGACTAACCATCTTGGTAGAGGACGTAGATCATTTACGATTGAACCTCTCCAAATACCTTGTCAAACACTTTCTGCACTTTACTTTATTTGTTCTTAAGTTTTCTTATTGTTTATTGTGTTTGATCATCATTGTCATCCAACCACATTGAGAATTGTGTTTATACTAGAAATCTGCCTTAGCATATTTTTCAACCTTACAGTCGACCACATTTCTCATCTGCGGTCGACCACACTCATTTTCACTACTACATTTTTATACTTAGAAACTTCCACTGTTCATTTTACTATCTTGATAGTTGGTTTTACTTGACCACACTTTCAGCATAGTAAGCCGAGGTTGATTTTTGAAAAGGGTTAGAAAAATTTTATACAACTATTCACTCCCCCTCTAGTTATTTTTCATACCCTTGTTGCACCTTTGGGATCAACAAGTGGTATCAGAGAAAACACCTTTATAAAACTAATCTTTGTTTTTCAAGATTAACAATTTGGGTGCCGATTCGTCATGGCAACTTCAAAAGCTATGGCAATGATTAACTATTTACACATTCCTATGTTGGATGAAGATCACTTCGATTTCTGGAAAGCTCGCATGTTGATTCATTTGGAATCTATAGATGAGATGCTGGTTGATTGCATAACCAATGGACCTTTTGTACCAATGAAGGCCAATCAAGATGCAACTACCAATACTGAAATTCCTGAAGTTAAAAAGCTCAAGTCAGAATGGACTGACGAAGAAAGAAGATATGTTACATTGGATAGCAAAGCCAAACACATCATTTCCGGAACTTTAACAGTATCTACCTATCAGAAGGTCATCAAATGCACGACTGCAAAGCAGATGTGGGACGCTATTGAAAGCTATCTCGAAGGTGATGATGTGTGCAAGGAGAACAAGAAGTTTGAAGTGGAAAGAAGATATATCAGCTTTACAAGACGGCCGAATGAAACTCTACGTCAACTACGACCGCTATGTTGAGGTAGTAAATGCTTGCTTATCTCTTGGTAAAGTGTTAACTGATAAAGAAATTAACATGACATTCCTTGCTGCTTTGGGATCCAAATGGATGCACAAAGCAACTTCCCTCAAAGACTCAAAACATTTGAATACTTGGACTCTTAGTAGATTGTATGCAAATCTTAAAGTTTATGAGCTAAAGTTACAACATATTGACGAGGTTGAAGGGTAGGGAAAATCACTTTCTATGTCTGTTGTTGACCATGTGGAGAAACCCTCAAAGCCTACCTCAGATTCTAGTATTTCAACTTCTTCTCTCATCGATATGGATGACGAGGATTTTGCCATGTTTGTAAAACGTTTTAAAAAATTCCGTAAAAATTCAAAATCATTTTCAAAAGGTAAACCTCCAGCAACATCTTTAAGGGTGAGTGACCCAAATAAAAAGAGTGACCTTGCTTGCTACAATTGTAGAAAGCCCGGTCATTTTGCTTCGGAATTTCCTCAACCTAAATATGAATATTTGAAAAAGAAAACTTCTCCTTCAAAATTTTCTCGACGAAAGGGGATGGTTGTCGAAGAAGAGAACTCAAAAGAACTTGTTACTTGTATAGAAACCGATTATGATGAAGAAAGCGATGAGAATACCGAATTGGTAAATCTCTACCTTGTTGATAAGGATGCTTCTAGTGGTTCAGAAGAAGAAGTTTCTGTTCAGTCGCCCAAAAATAAGAATGAGGTGGTTTCTAAGAAAACCAAGATTGTGGCTAGTGGTGTGGACTATATCAACTTTGAACTCACTCCAAGCTACAAAATCGATAATTTCTCATTTTCTCACCCCATCTTTCCATCCAAAAATGAAACACCTTCAAAAGTTGAGTCTACCCCAAGTGTTTCAAAAAGGGTCAATGAGATTTCTCCCAAGGAACAAGAAGAGATGTTCAAAAAGGCTGAAGTGATGATCCAAAGGTTTAAAAATGTTAAGAAAGCCCTATCACTATCAACTGATGAGATTTCTCAGTTCAAGACAGAGAAAAGTTTGCTAAAATCTGAAATCAAACTTTTGAAAGAAAAAGTCAAAAACATGACTCCTTTTGCTGAATTAAATATCACTCTTGAAACTAAAATTGCTGCACTCAAAATTAGAAACGATGTCTTGATTGCTCAAAACACCGATCTCCAAAAGGTGATTGATGAGTTGACCAAATCTCGTGTCACTATGGATCAATACTAGAATCCCAAAAGTCTAGTGGAGATAAAGAAGGCTTGGGATTCCAAACTAGTGACAATTTTAAGTGTGCCTCTTGCTGTGAAAAGAGTGAAAAAATTTCTGATCAAACTCATGAAAATCCTAAGGTGAAGCAATCTAATTCAAAGGGTAAAGGACAGGAACCAAAGGCTAAACTTAACTTCCATTATGTCTACCCCAAGAATCAAAATGGGAATAATTCCAAGATGAAAGGAAAGGAAAAAGAGGAAAAATGCCATAATGTAAATCATCATGTGATCGACCACACCACACCTCCGACCACATACCAAGCTTCCACAAGCAAGGCAAGTGCTCCTAGGAAATCTGTGGTCAACCACAAAAAGACAATTTTTGTCAAAGCCAAAACCTCTGGCCCAGCTAAAGATGTGAAACCTAAGACTAGTAAAGAGTTTATCAAAACTCAGTTTGGTAGTGGCTTTCATCATTGTTCTATGTGTGATGGTTATGGTCACTTGGCTGCATAATGCCTTTTGAGGTTCACACGTAATACTCGAAGACATAACCCGCCTTCGGTCAAACAAGTGTGGGTCATCAAAAGGTGCTAACCCCAGGACCCAAAAGAATAAAGGGGACCTCATGCTTAAATGTTTATTTTTCAGGTCCTTTGCTTCATGGCTGGAACTTCCAAGGCAAATTCAAATGAATAGTATATTGGTAGTGGCGATATCACCTTGCTGGAGATGTCCGTGAAGAAAGTCGTCCATCGGTAACTTTTGGAGATAACAACAAAGGAAATATAATTGGATATGGAGTCATTCGAAAAGGAAATATCACTATAAAAGAAGTCTCTCTAGTCAAAGGACTCAAGCATAATCTTCTTTCCATATCTCAATGTTGTGACAAATGATTGCATTGCAACTTCACTTCAACGAACTGCTTTATTAAATATGGCACATTCGGAGTCACTTTGCTCAAAGGGATTAGTAAGATTAATGTTTATATTATCGATTTTAATTCTACTTGCAACATTACTAATCTCTGTTTTATAGCAAAAAGTGTGAGTGAGAATAGTTAGATGTGGCATAAAAGACTTAGTCACCTGAACCTCAATTATCTATCAAAGATTGGAAGGGAAAGTCTAGTTCGTGGTCTACCCAGAGTAGCTGATGACCACGACAAGAAGTGCACCGCATGTCAACTTGGCAAACAACCTAAGGCATCTTTCTCCAGCAATACCGTGCCTTCAACTTCAAGATGTTTGCAACTACTCCACATTGATATGTTTGGACCTGTCACCATCCCAAGCATTGGAGGAAGTAGATATACTTTAGTTGTGGTAGATAATTACTCAAGATATACGTGGGTTGAGATGATGACCTCTAAAGATGATTGCTATAACATCTCACTCTTTAAACAACTCCAAACTAAAAAAGAAGATGACATCCTTAGTGTTAGATCGGATCATGGAAATGAATTCATGAACAACGGTGTAGCTCAATACTGTGATGACAATGGTATTGACCATAACTTCTCTGCTGCTGGAGTTCCACAACAAAATAGAGTTGTGGAAAGAAAGAATAGAACATTGATTGAGGCTGGAAGGACAATGCTCGCTGAAGCCAAGCTATCACAATATTTTTGGGCTGAAGCAACCAACACATAGTGCTTCACTCAAAATCGATCCCTTATCAACAAGACCTATAACAAAACTCCATATGAACTCTGGAGAGGAAGAACCCCCAACATTGCTTTCTTCAAGATTTTTGGATGCAATGGAAGATAGCATCGAGGTAAATTCGCTCCAAAAGCGGATGAAGGTATATTTTTTTTTGGTATGCCAAACATTCTAAAGCTTTTTGTGTTTTCAATAAGAATAGTTTAAAGATAGTAGAATCTGTCCATGTTACTTTTGATGAACATTCTTTTCTTGAGCCACATTTGGCTCTAAATGTTAATGATGATTTTGTTGAGCCTAATGAGACAGGTGTTCCCCAACAAACTACACCTAAATCAGAACAACACAAGGAAATCCATCAACTTTGCACTGCACTAAGTTTTTTAGAACCAACATCAGAAGTTCCTACTGAAAATGTTCATACAGAAGATGATGTAGTCGAATCTACCTCCATACATTCTATAGAGTCAATACCTCAACTCACTTACAATGAAAGCTCAAATGATGTACCTTTAGAAGACCTTCAACAACAATCAACTTAACCAGACTTACCTCCATAAATTCATGAGGTTAGATATCACCCAACCAATAACATCATTGGTGATTTGTTCTCTGGTGTTCAAACAAGAAGCTTTCACTATGATGAGTACACTTCAATCTTATCTCAAATTGAACCAAAGAAAGTTGATGAAGCACTCCAAGATTCAAGTTGGGTTGTGGCTATGCAAGAAGATCTCAACCAATTCGAAAGATGTAAAGTTTAGACTCTAGTTCCAAGACCAAAGAATCAAGGAGTGATTGGTACAAAATAGGTGTTTAGAAACAAGATGGATGAGAATGGAAGCATCACAAGAAACAAATCAAGGTTGGTTGCACAAGGATATAGACAAGAAGAAGGAATCGATTACGATGAAACTTTTGCTCCCGTTGTAAGACTTGAAGCTATAAGGATTGTCTTAGCTTATGCCTCTTTCAAAAGATTCAAGCTTTATCAAATGGATGTGAATATCACATTTCTCAATGGTGAACTTCAAGAAACAGTCTATGTTGCACAACCCCCTGGATTTGAAGACAACAACATCCTGATCATGTTTACAAACTCTAAAAAGCTTTGTATGGACTCAAATAAGCTCCAAGAGCATGGTATGATAATCTATATAAATTTCTTTCAAAAAAGGGCTTCAAACGAGATAAAATCGACACAACTCTTTTCAATGCCAAATATAATGATCATTCTTTACTTGTTCAAATATATGTTGGTGATATCATTTTTGGCTCTACTAATGAAATCTTGTGTAAGCGTTTTGAGAAGCTCATGAAAAGAAAGTTTGAGATGAGCATGATGGAAAACCTTATATTCTTCCTTGGGCTCCAAATCAAACAATGTAATGAAGGCATCTTCCTTAGTCAAGCAAAATACACCAAAGATCTAATTAAGAAATTTGGACTTGAAAATTCAAAAGCATAAGACACTCCTATGGCCACTGGTAACAAGCTAGACAAAGACTTGAAAGGTAAGAAATTGATCAAACTTTGTATCGAGGTATGATTGACTCCTTACTATACTTAACTGCTAGTAGGCCAGATATCATATTTAGTGTTTGTGTTTGTGCTCGCTATCAAGCAGATCCTAGAGAAGAACATCTTATAGCTATAAAACGTATTATTCGTTATCTATCTGGAACTCTTAACCTTGGACTTTGGTATTCCAAAAAATCATCTTTTGATCTTATAGGTTACTAAAATACAGACTATGCAACTTGTATAATTGACAGGAAGAGCACTAGTGGAACTTGTCATTTCCTTAGAAATCGACTTGTTGCATGGGCCAGCAAGAAACAAGCTTCAGTTTATGTTTCAACAATGGAGGCTGAGTACATTGTTGCTAGGAGTTGCTGTTGTTAGATACTGTGGATGAAGCAACAACTAGTTGACTATGGTATTCATGAAGGAAATTGTCCAATCTATTGTTACAATACATCAACCATTCCAGTATCAAACAACCTTGTCATTGAAAAAGGTAATATTCATTTAGAGCATGTTCGTACTGACAATCAAATTGCAGATATTCTCATAAAGGCTCTAGACTCCAAGAGATTCATGTACTTAAGAGGAGAAATAGGTATGCTTGAACTTAAATAAACTTGTCCATATTCTTTTTGACTAACAAACATTGTGTGTTTTGAGTTCATGATTAAGTATAGGTCAAAAAATGGCCCATTCCATTCAACACGGTCGACCACACCAAGCCTATCCTATGCACAGTCGACCACAATGGTCCTTTAGCGTGCATGTGCCTCATATCCATCTCAATTGGACCGCATGAGCTGATAAAATATCTTTTCTAGGCTTTATAGAAGCCTTTATATACGGTCAACCTTTTGGCTCTAAAAAGCCTACTCGACCGTATCCTTGAAGACATCAGGTAAGTATTCTAACTCTTTTTGATGTTTAGAACATGTCATTTTTAGGACAACACAATTGCACAAGGGTACTTTTGCAATTATTTTTTCCTCGTTTTTCATAAATTCAAATCATTTTTTAGGAGAATATTTTTGTCTTAAATGACACATCCTCCAACACTTGTTCAGCCATCATTGGCTGTCAAGGTGAAGACAAAAGGACTATCTGTTACATAAAGGACATTTATGTGCACTATTACCTCCTCCATAATTGGCCAAGATGGCCTTGATAAAGCTAAAACTGCCAAGTCTGGCTTCAACCGTGCGGCTTACCGCACTGAGCCAGATGTGATTGCCAACTCCTCCAAATCTCCAACTCCTCACCAAAGCCCAATCATTTCTACCATGCCAAATCAGAGTACCACTCTTGACCAACTCCTCACTTCCATTAAAAATCTCACCTCAATCCAGCTTGATACCCAAAGTCAAATTGCCCAACTAGTGGCAAACCAAGCTGCACTTGTTGCCTCACACCAAAACCTTCAGGTCGAAGTGAACTCTATGCCCTCCCTAATGATTGATATCATTAAGGGGGAGAGTATCATGATAACAAAGGCTGTGAAGGATACCCTCTCTAGCCAAACAGGCACAAGCTCTCAACTAGCTGCTTCTACCACTCCCATTGCCCCTCCTCCTTCAACTCCAGAAAACTCATCTTTCAAGAGTTCATTAAAGAGGCAATGAGGGTGATGACTCAAACTTTTCAACATAGCCTATCCATTGAGATGAAGAATGCTAGTGATGAGATGTCTAGAGCCATGGGCTTAGACAAGGCTGAGGTGGTGGAAAGAATTAAAAAGATTGAAGATTCAGTTGATGCATCCATCAAGGGAGCTCTAACTGCCATTGGGGAGAGATTCAGGAGTGTAAAGGAGAACATGATCATCCATACTACAAGGATTGATTACCAGACCACAAGGGTTGAAGAGATCACCAATCTATCAGCAGGTGCCTTTCAAAGTATTGAGAACAGGCTGGCTGCGATCGAAACTGCAATAAATGGTGAAGCTGCTGAACTTCGAAGAGTGTTGAAAGTAGTTGGTGATGAAACTTATGCATTCCACATGTCTGAAGACCTTTCTCCAGCCCCAGCTCTACAAGCCGACCCTGCGGTCAACAACTACATCAACATCAGAGATCGTGACAGTTTTGACTTACCTCGTCCCCCTCCTCATCATCATTGAAGATTTTTGAAGTGAGAAGATTGTGAAGCTTGAAGACCCTGAAGACTGAAGATTATGGAAGCTTTTATTTTTGCTGCTTCCTTATTTTGTTGATTTGACTCATACTTATTGTAAGCTACAATATTTAAATTTCTCTATGAATGAATGCATCATTATCCTTTAAAAACTTTATTCATTCAAACTACTTGTTTGTACAATAATGATTGCATTATTTTTAACTCATGGATATAGCTTAAAACACATTTCTCATACTTATGTATGATGCTCATACATTTAGTTTAAATGCATTTCTACATTTCATGATAAACATCTTTAATTTGATTGATACCATCACCTATTTAATTTTACATGGACTATAGGATCTTATGTAATTGAATTGGGACATGAGTTACCATACTAAACTTTTGGACACGTTTTTACCAAGTGCAATGAATTAGTCTTTGTTACAGTAGATAATGGTCTCAATCAAATAGGGAGAGAATGTTGGGTATACTTATTATAAACCCCTCCTATTACTTGATTTGATTGATACCATCACCTATTTAATTTTACATGGACTATAGGATCTTATGTATGAAGTTTTACACTTCAATTTTTTTAAAAAGTCCATTTTTATAGTATAGTTACTTAGGCTTGATAAAATTTCTAATTATTTTGGCTCAAGAAGGACTGAAGATCTGAACCATGCGATCGACCACACGGATGACCGCACAGCTCAAAGCAAGCCTCAGAGAATCTGAATCACTTCATGCGGTCAACCGCATATCCATGTCTGACTGCACCCTCTCAAGTCCTTAGCCAAATTGAAGATTGAAGATTTGATCTTGGTATAATTGACTCTGACCACAACTCAGAGTTAACTTAAAGAATTATACCATTGCAGAGTTCACTTAGAGAATTTCAAAAGAGGTGATAGATGTTGTCATTCGTACAAAGGACACACCACCTTTCCACTAACTTTGTAACATGAAGACAAAAAGGAAATGTGCTCCTATCAGACATCAACCGCACATTGTCCTTGAAGCTTGTCAAACAGGGAATTCCAACTGCTACTTTATTTCCTAGGCCATAAATAGACCTTGTGATCAAGCCATGAAAAAAGCTAGAGACGTTGTTAAAATCCTCAAAGAAGTGTTGAAGCTCAGAATCTCCAAAATCATTTGAATATTTGAACACTTCATCTTCAAGCCTTCAAGAAATATTACTTACCCATAAATCTCTCAAGCCTTGTAACCACAACAAGATTCATCAAGCTCTAATACTTTTATTATAAAGAGCTCTTGAATCTTGAACACACACCCCCCCCTTGAAATCAATCTTGTTGATTGCATTACTTGGGATACACTGATTATAGTCTAGGATTAGCTTCATAGAAAAGATATTTAGATTTTAGATTGATTCTCAACTTTGTAATCTTTGTAACAGCAACTCATATATCTAAATATACTATCTCCGTTAGAAAATCCAAGAATAATCATCTTGGTAGAGGACGTAAATCATTTACGATTGAACCTCTCCAAATACCTTGTCAAACACTTTTTTGTACTTTGCTTTGTTTGTTCTTAAGTTTTCTTATTGCTTCTTGTGTCCGATCTTCATTGTTATCCAACCACATTGAGAATTGTGTTTATAGTAGAAATCTGCCTTATCATATTTTTCAACCCTGCGGTCGACCACACTTTCTCATCTGCTGTCGACCACACTCATTTTCACTACTACACTTTTATACTTAGAAACTTCCACTGTGCATTTTACTATCTTGATAGTTGGTTTTTACTTGACCACACTTTCAGCATAGTAAGCCAAGGTTGATTTTTGAAAAGGGTTAGAAAAAATTTATACAGCTATTTACCCCCCCTCTAGCTATTTTTCATACCCTTGTTGCACCTTTGGGACCAATACAAGCAATCACTTGACAATCACCATACACAAAATTTAGTTAAAAGCCAACCACATCTACACATGTTATTGTAGCTAGAAAACTTAAATGAATAATACTTTTGATGAATTGAACCTTTGATTGATTGAAAGATTAATTAAAGCATTAAGGATTGATATACATTGCCTCCACTCCACATACGAAGAAAATTAGTCGCTCATGTACCTAACGAACATCAACAAAGCTTCAATAAATTGCATAATCCTTCAATGGAATCTTGAATATAAACTTGAGATCTTATTTATAAATTGAAAGGAATAATAAAACACATAAAAGATAGATCAAATCATGACTAGGTTGTTCTATTTATACGTGGGAGAAGGAGGGGTCAAAATTAGGAATCTAGGGCCAAAACCGACGAGAAAAAGGAAATCTGCCAAAACTGCCCCAGGGATGCTATGCGATCGCCTTCTTTTGACTTGTGTGGCCACTCAAAGTACCAGATGACTTGGGTGGTCGCCCTCCTCCTTTGTGTGTGGGCGCCCTCTTTCGTGCTTCGCTGACTTGTACCTTCTTCTACAAACTTCGTAGGTCATAACTTCTTCCTACGGACTCCGATTGAGACGTGCCACATATCGTTGGAAAGCTCTCAATGACTACTATCTAATGGTAATAAATGCTCAGTGTTATCTTCAATTTGACCTTCTGTAATTTCCATTCTTTCCTCCTTTGCCGCTACGCTCTCGATCGTTCCATTTCGTACACATTAAGATAATAATCTGTGAGTTTCTCCTTCTATTCCCAGTACTCATAAACACTCTAAAAAGTCATCAAAACACCAAAGGTTGAGCGTCAAATATGTCTAAACATATATCATTTGGATGGGGGAAAACACATCCATCAAATTCCCCTAAACTTATTCTTTGCTCGTCCTCGAGTAAAACAACATAATAAACTACTAAAACAAAAGAAAATATTTTTGGAGATGTTCAAATCATATAAAGGTTGTTAGCCATGCAAGTATCAAATCTTTACAAACACACATAATCTACAAGTATTATTATAGAACATGAGATTATAATTACATGGATACATCTAACTTACAATTCTCCACCACATAATGAAAGATCAACGAAGCATGGGAGATCACTGTCACCAAAGTAAGATATTTTATAGGGTCACTTGTGTCATACTCTAAATCAATGATAATAAGATGAAATTTCTGCACAAGGCCTCTCATATGCATGTTTAAAAATGACTTTTAACCCAGCTACTCTTTAGGGATCAAATATGACTTTAATGACTTGTAATGTATCGTGAAAATCGTGGGCTAAGTTCACGGTTACAAATGAAGGTAAGGACATACGAAGTCAATCAAGTGAAACTAGAAAGTATTCTAAATGGTTGAAAAAATCTTCATCTGCATTGTGAACCTCCTCACTATCCCTCTTCTCCTTACCATATAGGGCGAACCTTAAGCTCCTCGATGGCTTGCTCATGCCATGTTTTCTCTACCTTCTCCATATGTCAACTTGAACTATCACAAGGTGATCCATCCTTGTAATCATCATTGGAGATTTCATAGGCAAAGTTCTCTGATGCGTCTTCCAAAGGTTGTTTTTTAGGTTGTAGTTCATTCTCAAAGTCCTCATTGGAGATTTCATATATAAAATTCCCCTTTGCGACCTCAAAATTTTTCTCTTCAGGCTGTGGTGGTGGTAGATCATCAAAATAGCTTGGCTTGGATCATTTACTACCTCTTCCCCATCATCATTCACTTTCCAAACCAGGGTTAGTTTTTTCTCAACCTTGTTTATAAGACTTTGGAGATGGCTCAAGTAGTGATTGCCAAAATGGGAAGGGGAATCTTTTCTGCATCCGTGGGAAATACTCAGGAAAATATGTCCTAGATGGAAAAACATTAGAAGCATGCGAAAAACACCACAAATAGAACACGCCTCTTGAATATTATAACTTACAAAATTTCTATTCTAAACTAGTCTTGTTAATTGTTCTACTTGTTCAGACAAATTGGTCAATTGCTGGAACAATCTCTGTCCGACCAACCCATCATTGGTGCTCATTCCATACATCCCTCTAATATTATCTCTCACATTAATTTTCTATATAAATTAAATTAAATAAATAAATAAATATAATTACAAAGAAGAATTAAGAAAACAAAAAAAAACTTATTTAAAATGTTGAAAATTAAACTGTGGATTACAAAACGAGTTCCCGACAACGGTGCAAAAAACATGGTTGGAAAAAAACCTACTTGTTATAAAATACCTAGCAAGTTCACTAGCTTTCGGTGTAATAATATGCACTTAGAAAGAGTCGAATCCACAGGGACTTGTGAATCGACAATATGACTTTCAACAGTAAACAAAAAAGAAAAGATGGGGTTTGGTTTTGATTGTTATAATTCCTACTTAAACAATTAAAATTAATTAACTACTCAAAATAAAAAATAAACAAATCAAGTAAAAGATTACCAAATTCAAGAAGAGAAGGATCTATGGAATTGAGTCACGTATATCTCACCAATATGCAAATTAATAATACAATCAATCAATGTTGGGGGTTCATTCTCTTTAGTAAAAATGGGCGTTCACACGTCCACAATTGAGTGTTCTCCAAAGATTATATTTTCTGCAAAATCCTCATAATATCCAAGAAACCATTAAAATCATAGGAATCAAGAGCCTACAATTTTGTTTTGCAATCACTTGTGAAAACCTAAATTATATTCATTCAAAAGTTTGACTTTGTATGAATCAAGCAATCACTTGACAATCACCACACTCAAATTTAGTTAAAAAGTCAATCACATCTACACATGTGATTGTAGCTACAAAACTTAGATGAAGAATACTTTTGATGAACCCAACCTTTAATTTATTGCAAGATTAATTAAAGCATAAATGATTGATAAACATTACCTCCACACCGCATAAGAAGAAAATTAGCCGCTTATGTTCATAACGAACATCAACAAAGCTTAAATAAATTGCATAATCCTTCAATGGAATCTTGAATATAAACTTGAGCTCTTGCTTATAACTTGAAAGGAATAATAAAACATGTAAAAATAGGTCAAAATATTGTTGAGGTGTTCTATTTATACGTGGGAGAAAGGGGGGGTCGAAATTAGGAAACTAGGGCCAAAACCGAAGAGAAAAAGGAAAACTGCCAAAGCTGCCCCGAGGAATGCTGTACGATCACCTTATTTTGCCTTGTGCGGACACCCAAAGTACCAGATGACTTGGGCGGCCTCCCTCCTCCTTTGTGTGTTTTATTTATACGTGGGAGAAAGAGGGGTCGAAATTAGGAAACTAGGGCCAAAACCGAAGAGAAAAAGGAAAACTGCCAAAGCTGCCCCGAGGGATGCTGTACGATCACCTTATTTTGCCTTGTGCAGACACCCAAAGTACCAGATGACTTGGGCGGCCTCCCTCCTCCTTTGTGTGCGGGTGCCCTCTTTCGTTTTTCGCTGACTTATACCTTCTTCGACAAACTTTTGGAGGTCATAAGTTCTTCACACAGACTTCGATTGAGACGTGCCACATATTGTTGGAAAGATTTCAACTAGTACTATTCAATGGTAATAAATTATCAGGGTTATATCCACTTTGTCCTTTTGTAATTCTTTCCTCATTTTCCGTTCTGCTCTTGAGCTCTCCTTTTCCTATACATTAAGATCATAATTTGTGACTTTCTCCTTATATTACCTATACTAATAAACACTCCAAAAAGGCATCAAAACACCAAAGGTTGAGCATCAAATAGGTCTAAAGATATATTATTTGGATGGGGGAAAACACATCCATCAAATACTCCAAACTTATGTTCTGCTCGTCCACGAGTAAAACAACAAAACTAAAAAAAACATAATAAACTACTAAAACAAAAGAAAATGTTTTTGGGGAAGTTTCAAATCATATGAAGGTTGTTATCTATGCAAGTCTCAGATCTTTACAAACAAACATAATTTACAAGTATTATTATGAACATGAGATTATAATTACATTGATGCATCCAACTTACAATTCTCCACCACATAATGAAAGATGAACGAAGCATGGGAGATCTGTTAGTCAAATATATGTTTAGATTTAGAATTGCTTAATCCCAATCACAACAAGCATTAATGTGGACCCCTAAATTTAATTAGACCAAATAGAATTTTTATATGTATGATAGGTTCCCTTAGTGCTAGTGCCAGTGTTTTTGATATGTAATTTACTCAAGATATGAAGACTCGAAGACCTGAAGATTTCCTCATCAGTTTGTGAGTTTACTTGGTAAAGGAGCTCCCTCAAATCAGTTGACCACTCAGCCAGGTCGGAGAGGCCCCAACTTAGAACAAGCGAGCCACTTACCTCACCGATAAACTCCTTAACCGGTCATGGCCCTTAGCCTGTCCAACCGGCCAAGCTTACCCAACAAGCTTCCTTTCAGCTAACCGAAGCATTTATTGCTCCTAACTACCCAGCCACCTACTTTAGCTGAAGTTGGTAAAGGACCATGCTGAATTGATGCTAAAATGACATTCCTGCTGCTGTCAGAATCTCAAAGTGGAATATCAAAGTTACCAGTACTCACATCACTTCAACTACTCAATGGAAATCTTCTCTATCCAATCTCAGGCATTAAATGCAAAGATACTCCCATTCAATGACTGCCAGTCTAAGTCATCATTACAACCTCTTCAAAGACAACGGCTCCTTTTTGAAGTCCACTATAAATAGATTCCTTGGAGAATTGAAGATGGTTGGTGCATTTAAGATCCTTGAGATTGAGCTGCCAAGAACTACCAACCTGCAAATTCTCTAGTTCAAGGCATTCAATACAAGTCCCCACATTCACTAGACATCTCTGTAGGACATACACTGAGCACCTTCAATCAATTCTATTGTGTTCCTCAACAAGACTATAAATGGATCACATTGATTGAATCACACACACACCCTAGAGAAATCAGCTCAACTTGTGAGCACATCTCTAGAAAACACCAGGTATTTATTGTAGCACGATCCATTAGTGGCCACTTTACTTTTAGCAGCCTTCAATCATTGGCTTGCAACTTGTAATAAGTAGGAACCATTAATAGCAGTGCACTTTCACAAATCCAAGTTCTGACCAAACTTGGTAGAGGACGTAGCAGTTATTTAACAATGTGAACCTCTTCAAACAATGTGTCATTTATTTGTGTGTTTTTTCATTTATTGTTGTGTTGTAACCGGTTGACAATATCTCAACTGGTCACAACCTATTGACTCCTGTTGCTGCTTACTTGTTTGTCTTACTTGGAAAGAAAACTTGTCATTGTTGCATGGAATTTTAACTTACCTTTTGAAACTCCTTACCTTACCGATTTAAGCACTCTTCTAACCGACTTCTTTCTCCGCTGTGCAAACTTATCTCACCGGTTAGCAAAAGGGTGACTTAAACATTTTCAAAGATTACAAGAGTTTTAGAAAAAGTTTTAACAGGCTATTCACCCCCCCCCCCTCTAGCCTAATTCCTACCAGTTGGGCCTAACAATTGGTATCAGAGCTTACAATTTTCGAAAACTATTTTTCCAAGCTTAACCTCTTGAATTGCCAAATCCAAGATGGCAGGAAAACTCATGCAAACATGGAACATGGCGACTATTCCCATGTTGAACGAAAATGAATTTCCAGTATGGAAGAACAGAATCATGCGGTATATGGATTCAATAGATGATAGGTTAATGATTGTAGTCAGAGATGGTCCCATGACACCCATAAAAATCAATCTCTCACCTAGAGCACCCAAAACTCCTCTCATGGATCATGTCGATTGATCATCTGAATAGATTTCGAGGTTTATGAAACATATGTTCCAAAGCCCCGTGAAGAAAGGACTCAGGAAGACAAGATTTGTGCTTCCATGGATAGAAAAGCTATGCACATTCTAACCTCAGGCCTTGACGATCGACTGTACAAACAAGTACAATGCTATGAGACTGCTCAACAAGTGTGGCAAAGTCTGCTCAGATATTTTGAAGGAGATCAAGTGGCTAAGGACAACAGACTCTACAAAAGTGTTGCTGAGTTCGAGTCCTTCAAGAAGAACCCAAGTGAAACGTTAAAGGAAACGTACGATCGTTTCTGCGAGGTGAGTAATTATTGTGCTTCTTTAGGTAGAGTTTACACCATGAAAGACCTAAACATGAGATTCCTCAACTCTCTTGGAGATTTGTGGCATGTCAAGGTCGCTATTTTGAAAGAATGCCGAGATTTGAACACTACTCATAATCAGAACATTGTGTCAACTTTGTTTCTATATGAGGAAGAGCTCAACCGGCTGAGTGGAGTTCAAAAACAATTTAAAAGTCTATCTCTGCCTGCTCAGACCGAGATCTTCCTTAGTTACTCTTTGCTAAACAACCAATCTACCAATGACTCTCCCTCAATCTCTCAGCCTCAACCAGTTCAAGCCAATACCTCATCTAGAATGCCTTTTGAGGAAGAAGATGAATTTGCTGCCTTTGCTAGAAACTATAGAAAGTTCAAGGATTTTAAGTGATCCCAACAATCCCACAGCAAACCCTTCCAACCCAAATCCTCATCATTCCAAAGATCTGGGAACTTTCAAAGAAAAGGCCAAACCTCAACCTCAATCGATGGTAAGAATACCCAAGGTGAGCTTGTGTGTTACAACTATAGAAAACCCGGCCATTTTGCTTCCAAATGTCCTCAACCAAAATATGAATTTCTGAGGAAGAAATCGTTCAAGAAAAACCATAGATCTAAGAGCTTAGTTGCCGAGGATGGAACTGAAAAGGCTATGCTAGTTTGGTTTGAGACTGACTCTGAAAATGAGAATGCTGACTCAGATGAAGATGAAGATGGTGATGTTAGTTTTGTTGCTATTGATGGAACCGATGATGAACCCATCTCCTTGCAGTCACCTATCTTTAGACACCCCAACTCCAATGAACAATCATCTAACAATGACTAGACCCTACCTATGAGATCTCCTTTGACTTAGTTTGATGATCCTATTCCCAAGACAGATAACCCTTACAATTTTAAAATTCAGAACATAGGTGGAGCTCTCTATGGTCAGTGTAAAACCATGCCCACTCTCAGACCTCTGATGCAACCGATTCAATAGACCTACCAAGCTCAAGCCTTATCGATCACTTCTCATCAATCGATACTTGAGCCCCGACCTATTCAATTCTTAAAAACCCTAACTGAGCCAAGTCCTCAACCGATATCATCCCTACCAAACTTTGATCCTAACTTTGAACCATCATCCTCTACCTCTCAGCCTACCGTTGACCCTATGCCTAATATTTCAAAGTCTGAAATGGCAGAGGTGATGAGTGAGCTCTTCTCTGATTTTGAAAAATTAAATGAAGCTCACAAGGTTATGGCTATTAATCTTAAAAAGGTCACAACTGAAAATGAATCTTTAAATCTGAAATAAAAGCTTTGAAAGAAAGTAAGCTAGAGTCTGATCAGTTAAGGAAAGAAAATCAAGGACTCACTGAGAGACTAAATATCTGTGTTAGTCAAATTGCTGATCTAGTGTCAAGGAATAACTCTCTTTCAAAAACTATTGACACCTTTTCAAAACCCCGAGTTGCTATGGAGACTATCATACAAGACCAGATGTCTCCTAATCGAGATCTATCAGGTATAGGCTTTAACTCCAGCAGTAATGACAACAAAGACAAACTAGTTACTATGTCTGTTACTGAGAACTTGATGGACAAATTTGATGATGCTCAATCCAACCTGCTTAAGAAAGGTTCACCTAGACCTTTTGGTGCTGTCCCACACACCTATCCCAAGGTGAAGGAATAGATGAAGGTCACAATTGACAAGAATAAACCCCAATAGACCGAGGTAGCTGATCCTGAGCTAGGACAATATGTCCCACTCAGTGATGGTGACAGCAAAGCTGGAATTAAACTTGCTGGCCAAGTTGCAGGTCAGGAAACCTCAACCGGTAAGGTAGCCTCAACCGTTCAGGGAGTGACCGGTCAGACAACTGTCACCGGTCATCCAACCAGTAAGGACCCCTCAACCGGTAAAGGAATTCTTAAGCCTATGCAACCAGCTAATAAAGGTAAATCCATCACCTTCGTCCCCAAAGGCTTTGTTCCTGTTCAATCATTGAACCCTTCTGAAGCATTGGCTAAATTGAATATCAACTCATCTAATTCCTCACAACCATCTTCTAATAAATGTACAAATTTTGGTTTTGTCGGTCACAAGGCTTATGAATGCCTCTTGAAGCACCTATCTGGACCCACTGAGTCTAAAAGCTCAGGTGGTGGCCAGGTATGGCTGCCAAAGAGGAACTAACTCTTTAGACCCAAAAGAATAAGGGGGACCATAAGCTTATTGTTTCATTTCAGGAATGCTTTATGGCCTCAACTGATGCCGGTAAGGATGTTTGGATTATGGACAGTGAATGCTCTAGGCATATGACTGGCCATGCCGATCTCCTGACCGATCTTGAAGATGTATCTGGTCCTCTAGTTGTCTTTGGTGACAAGCAAAGGGTAAAATTATTGGTCGTGGATCCATCAAAAGAGGTACAATTACTGTACAGAAGGTATCTTTGGTGGATGGTGTTGGGGTGTTAACCTAACGGTTTATTTATATCCGCAAGCGCACGGGCTATTGTAATATAGCGGGTGCAAGTACGGGTCAATCCCACAGGGACAGGGTTTATTTTGGAAATATTTTTGTCTTTAGAATTATAGAAAAGATTGGGGGGAGATAAAGTTTGATTTTGAAAATAAAAAGAACATAGACAGAAAATACTTTAATAAAACTCTTATAAAATGAAGCATTCTCGGGATTGGAAATCATATACATAACATTGTTCATCAAATTGTCATTGTCTTAGAAATATAGGTTTTCATTTAAATCAAGGATGGTATGTTAAGCCTACGCTACTTCGGGTTAAGACAGTAGCATTTGTATTCTTCACTAATTATGTCCTAACTGTTTGAGATTTTCGTTTATGTTACCCTCGCCCTGTCACAAACGGGCATTCCGGCTTATCTCTAGCTGACCATAATTAGTAAGAATCCATTAAGAACGAGAGTCAACATACTTTCCATTTAAGGAACATCCCTAGGCCGTTGAACTACTTTCGTGATTAATGGAACCTAGTTTCTTTATATGGTTCCGTCAATCGAGATTCTCCGCTAGGTCCATCTCTCAATTGACTGAATCATACAAATTGGACGTCTCCAAAATGTAAGGCATTTAGAGTTTGACATAAAGAAATTATTTTAGATGAAGATAGAAGACAAGACTTTATTCATATTTTAGATGATGAACATGCATGCATTTGAGTTTCCAACCCCAAGAATAAGGGGGATTTACTCACTAGCCATCTAGAACATATAAGCAATTAAAGATAAAAGATAAAGTAAGAAGACTTATGATGAAAATAGAAGGCAAATGGCTGAAAATATGCTTCACTTTTATTGCTTTACTCCAAGGTACTTCAAGAACAAAATATGAACTTTGATCTTCAAACGATCTTTGGAAATTGATATCACAAGTGTTATACTATGGAATATCACTAAAATTCTGTGTATATTTCGTCTGTAATGTGTGTCTAAGACTGATTACAAAGGGTCTTTTTATAAGGGGGAGGGAACTCTTCAAGAAGGTGCTTCCAAAAGGTGCCTTTTAGTCTGCAGTCACCACTTTGCACGGCCGTGTCAAGGGTTTTGCACGGCCGTGCACCCTTGGCGCCAGATTTGAATTTGAATTTGGGAGACTTGCACGGCCGCTCCGAGACTAGCTGCACGGCCGCTCCAATGGTTGACACGTCCAGGCCAGTTCAAGGCTCGGCCACTCCATGGTTTGGGGCCAAAATTGGCCTGTCATGGTCTTAAGTGCACGCCCGCTCCTCCAATAGCTGCACGGCCGCTCCTCTTGGATTTTAGCTTGTATGCTTGATTTTTTTTGCTGTTCCTTCATGCTTTTGAACCAAAGTGTCCAAGCATCTTTATTGATCATAAAAAGACTCTAAAACCTGTCTAAAATGCATAAAACATACCAAAAGCCTAAAATCTAATAAAATAGAAAAAGTAAGTAAAAAGTACTAAAAATGCAATGAGAAACAATGTTTTATCCATGTAAAAGTATATAAAAAGTAGGATAAATGACTATATAATAGTCACTTATCAAACTCTCCCACACTTAAGCTTTTGCTTGTCCCCAAGCAATTTTAAGATGAAAATACGGAGAGGGAAAAAAAGAAAAGAAAAGCGAAAATGATCCCTCAGAAAATAAAGTAGCAAGCCCTAAATGCCTTTTGGATAATGCCTTCATCTTTCTAGCTCATATTTTGCATACCTTTAAAAATTATTAAAAAGAGGTATTTTGGGGATATTTTTAAAGAAATAATTTGTAAGACAATAACCTAATATAGCATATATAGAATTTGATCAAGTAAAACATGCTATAAGGATAAATCTTAGATCATTTCTTGGAAAAAAAAAAGAAATTTTCACTCTTTAGAGTGATTTTTGAGAGAAATGAATTTATTTCTTTAAAATGTACAAGAGAAAGTACAAACATTTATTCACAAACTAGAAGTTCCCGAAGAGTTGCATTGCATTTTTGAATCATAAGGGCGAAAAAATGGATGATGGTAGTGGAAAAATCTCATCAAAGTTTCAACAAATTTATCTTATTTTTGCACGTGTTATATTTTTGCACGTGTTATATTTTTGCAAAAGACCTTAGTTATTTTTTATCATTTCAAGTAGGAGACATTGTGGCTGCGAACCCCATGTTCCTAATACTTAGATCAAGAATACTTTTGGATATTACTCCCACTTGGCAAGGAAGCATCGTCGCATCGAACGACGTGCCCCGAGTTACTTAGGAAGTAATAGGTTTCTTTTTGCTTTTAAGGCTTGGTGACTAAGTCACTCTTTTAGCAATAAGATAAAAATGTCTAACTTTGATTTGATTTGTGGAAATGGAAAGATGGAATTTTGATGAAGAGGTGTGATTCAAAGGATGCAAAACAAAGGGTGCTTCTAATAAGGGAATAAACATTTAATAAAAATAAAAAATGTACAATCTTAAAGAAATATTTTCAATATATTTTTCATAAAAATGACCAAGTGTAGATTGCTAAAGATTCCTTCTAATCAATTTTTTTCTTGATAAAACCCTATATTTTGCTATACTAACTTATGAGGCTTTCAATTATTTCCTAAAAAAATGTCCCTATATTATTCTTCTTATAAATTTCTAAGTTTATAGAAAATATGAGAGGAAAGACAATAGGCATTATTCTAGGGCAAATGGCAAGCATAGAAATAATGATTATGGATCATCATAGGGATTATTACTTTTTTTTATATATATACTATACATTTATAAAATGAAAATGCAACTAAGTTAAAAAGAAAAATTTACACTAAAAAGCAAGTAAATTTAATCTAAAAAGCAAGTAAATTTAAACTAGAAAGCGAAAAATAAAACAAAGTAAAGATAGGTATACCCCCCCCCCACACACTTGAAATGAACATTGTCCCCAATGTTTCAAGGAACAATGTCAAATATCGGGGGAGTAAAGAGAAACTTACTAGGATGGTGGTGGTTGAGGAAAGTCATCCCAATTGTTTACCCCATAGTTGAAGATGGTGTTCACTTGCCTTTGAATCGTGCCCACACGATTTTGTATATCATTTCGAAAGTAATGAAATTCATTGTTGAAAGTGTCGAACCGAGTCATTATTTGATTGTTTTGAAGCTCGATCCGGTCAAACCTATCATTGAAATCCGGCGGCAATTTGGGGTGGGTTGGGATGGTGTTGCTCTCCTTCTTCTTCTTCTTCCTCCTCTTGGTTTGCTTGGCTTGATTGGCCCTCCCCTTGGATCATAGAATTAGGAAAGATCCAAGTTTTAAATTGATGAGTTCGGGCAAAGGGGAGGATGGGACTAGGCAAAACAATGTAGGGCATTTTACCCGGCCCTACCAACCAATTGTATTCCCCACGTCCTCTATCCGAAATCATTTGCATTATTCGTAGGGTTGGAATATCTAGCTTTGTCGAGCCCGAAACCGTAACCTCATTGGCGGGCATCACACGCCGAAAATGGTTAGCAAACAGAGTAATAATACCACCAATATGAATCTCCCCATTGAAAGTTGGAGAGACAATGTCACTAAACAACTCTATCAAGAAATGGCTCAAATTTACCTTCCTATGAGCCCTCACCAATGACCACAACAAAAACAACTCCTTCTTATTCACCGTACCATTATCTTCCCTTGCAAAAATGGTACAAGCATAGAACCTATGCATAAGCTGAAGAACGGGATGGATAATAGACGAGGCTTTTGCAGTTCTAGACTTGAAGGATGGGATTCCGGTTATTTGCTCCCAAAACACATTCTCCCTAAACTCAATGGGAAAATCTGTTTCAAAATTGGTATAAGCGGGCCAACCTAAAATCCTGTTTATGTCAAAGGAAGTGAGGTGAAACTCCTCTCCACCAAGCCTAAAATACAAATGAATCAATTGATAGGGCTCCCCCGTATCTCCACAAATTTCTGTTGTAAATTCCTTCCTCATAGTGCACAAGAACTCCAAAGTGATTCTTTCATAGGTTTTTGCATCCAATTCGAGAAAATCACCACAACCAAACCCGGTGTGGAACTTTATTACATTGGAATAAACATCTAAAGCTTTGAGGGCAGGAATATCTGGGAATTGGGTTGGCCTAATCCTCTTTTGACGAAGGGTGGTAAATCTAGCCACTTCGAAAGGCTCTCTAAACTCAATACCCAAATCATTGAGTGTTGGGTTAAGATTAGGGGTAGGAGATGGTTCCTTTCGGGACCTTTTTGAACCCCTTTCAGTAGCCTTTCCTTTTCCCTTTCCTCTTTCCATTGAAAATTTGTAAAAAAAAATACCCAAAACTCAGCTAGACTAAAAAAGAAAGTAGATTACCCGAATCTGTGTTTGAGAAGCTTGAAATCTTTGTTAAACAGCTACTAGACACCCAAAAGCTCCTTCTTTGCACCTTAATTCGGAGTAACCTCTTAGGATTTGTGAAATGGGTGAAGGGTTTCTTCAATTTTCGGAATTGGGGTTTTAGGGGGATTTTGGAATGATTTTGATTGGAGAGAAGTGGTTAACTGGTGGATTTGAGGAGGATTGAGGGTTGTATTGTGAGTAAAAATGGTGGAGAAGTGGGTTTTTAAAGTGGGTGGGGCGGAGGAATTGAGGGAGAGTTGAAGAAGATGAAGTGAATGAGGGAGGAGGGAGAAAGGCACGTCCTTTTGACTGGAACGACGCAACTCCCCAGACGATGTGCACGGCCGTGTCAAGGGATTTGCACGGCCGCTCCCTTTTGCTGAGTCAACTCTTCCTGACTCGATATGAACTGCACGGCCGCTCCAAGATGTGCTGCACGGCCGTGCTAAACAATATTCACCACTTTTAATTTTTTTTTCTTTTTCTATTATTTTGTGTATACCTACAAAACAAGGTTAGCACAATAATACTAAAAATAATAAAATTAAATTAAAGTAAAATTAAAGTAAAATATAAAGAAAATAAAAATAATCCATCGGTTACTATCCCGATGATGCTTGTTTTAGGTCCTTAGCTCGACCCCTTCCCGGTAGTAGGAGATGCATGATATTTGGTTGGCCTTTTGTCATTGACAACTTGCCATTGCAACCCTTCCGGAGTAATTAGTATCTTTTGCGGTAGACATTTCTTCCATCCCGATTTCTTGGGTAGAACAAGCGACCTATAGTCTTTGCATCTTCGAAAATTCGAAGTGACCTCCTTCTTTGTTCTTTTTGACTTTTCCACTGCATTGTTAGTTTCGGGACATGCAGAAATATCTATAGCATTATTATCATTGCAAATCAAAGGTTCAATATCTATGTGATCATTTTTCATTCCTTCCTTTGATTTTGGTTCCTCACCCATTAAATCTTCTTCACTTGGAATCCAATTTTCTTCACTTGGGGTGTAGGTTTCTTCACTTGGGGTCCAATTCTCTTCACTAGGGGTGTAGGCCTCGAAATAGGGATCTTCGAGATCTGACCTATGCATACTAAATTCGACCCTTTCTTTCCCCACATTTAGAGAAAAGGTGCCATTTTTTACATCTATGACTGCCCCCGCAGTGGCAAGAAATGGCCTTCCTAGAATGACGGGAATATGATGGTCTTCCGCCATATCTAAGATTACAAAATCGACAGGGATGATCAAGTTCCCTACTCGACAAGGCAAGTTTTCCATAATACCAACGGGGTATTGAACGGAACGGTCTGCCAATTGGAGAGTTATGGTTGTGGGTTTGAGTACCCCTATACCAATTTTCTCGCTAACCGATAATGGCATTATACTTACACTAGCTCCTAAGTCAAGGACAGCGTTATCAATGTTTAATCTGCCAACACAACAAGGAATGGTGAATGTACCCGGATCCTTTAATTTCGGAGGCTCTTTATTTTGCAAAACAGCGCTTACTTCCTCCGCCAACATAACATTCTTATTTTCTTCTAGCCTTTCTTTTTCAAAAATTAATTTTTTCAAAGGTTTAACGGCTAAAGGCATATATTCATGTTTTCTGAAATATGGAATGTTGACATTAATGGCATCTAGGTTATCAAGGAATTCATCATAATCCTTGTCTTCCTTTTTAGGGGATTCTTTCCCCGAACTAGTCTCAATCATTGAAGGGATTGGACTATGATTGATATTTCTAGGGCATTCATCTATCTTTTCTTGCTCATCCCTAGTTTTTATCATGTTAACTTGCTCATTTGGCATTTGAGGTTGGCTGGGAAGACTCCCTTGTGGCCTATTCATTGGGATAGCCTGTTGAGCTTGTTGAGTCTCTAGCATCTTATTATGGGTTGCTAAGTTATCCAACCTAGCATTGAGAAGTTTAAAGCACTCCCTAAATTCATTATTGATCTTTTCTTGGGAATTTTTATTTTCCACTACGAAATCCATTATAAGATCCAATTTAGATTTAGGGGAGAAGGTACTTGCATTGTTATTGAAATTCTTAGGTGCAAATCTCGGGGGTTGTGTAGATGGTTGCGGGTTAAGAACGTTGTTATTCTTATAGGAAAAGTTGGGGTGATTCCTCCATTCGGGATTGTATGTATTAGAATACATCCCCTCCTTTTGTCCAAAAGAATTTACAAAGTTCACTTGATCATTAGAGGTAACGTCAAGTAACTCGCAGTTATCCGTACTATGTGAGTTAGACCCACATAATTCACATAACACATTTATACTAGCTACGGGATTGACATTAAGATTTTCGAATTTTTTCAATAGCATGTCAACCTTAGAAGAGAGAAGAGTAACTGCATCAACATTATATTTACCGGGAGTACCTTGTTGTTGCTCCCTCTCATTTGACCATTGGTAATGGTTCAATGCAATGTTCTCGATAAGGTCATATGACTCATCGACTCCTTTGTTCATCAATGCTCCTCCTGCAGCGGCATTAATGGTCTCTCTTGTCTTGAATATGAGACCGTTGTAGAAGGTGTGAACAATCAACCACTTTTCAAGCCCGAGGTGGGGGCACATTCTGAGAAGTTCCTTGAACCGCTCCCATGCATCATACAAAGTCTTACTATCTGTTTAACAGAAATTAGTGATCTTTGTGCGTATTTGGGCAGTTTTGCTCGGTGGGAAAAATCGACCAAGGAATGCTTCTTGAATTTGGTCCCATGTTGTCAATGAATTTTGGGGGACCGAATTCAACCATTGTTTCGCCTTATCCTTAAGAGAGAAAGGAAAAAGGCGCATCCGAATTGCTTCCGGGGTAACATTCTGAATACGTGTGGTATCACAATATTCAAGGAATGTTTGGATGTGGAGATGGGGATCTTCGAAAGCGGTGCCGCTATATTGGTTATTCATAACCATATGCAATAGTTGCGGCTTTATCTCAAAGTGTGCCGCTCCGGCGTTCGGCATAACAATAGGGGATCTAGTTCCCGGGATACTTGAATTAACAAAGTCCCGTAGGGTCCTAGCCGGTGTTTGCGGTTCTCCTTCCATGTGTTTTCTTAAAGTCTCTTTAAATCTTCTTAGTCTCTCGTGAAAGCTTCTTTCGGGTTCCGGATCAAAATTTTCAAGGAATGTTCGAGCCCGTTTCATACACTAATAAAAAACACTTGAAGAGAGATTAAACGCAACAATTTATCGGAAATAAATAAAAAAAAGAAAACAGAATAAAACAAAAAAAATTATGTAATAAAGACAAAAACTTAAAGTAAACTGTTGTCCCCGACAACGGCGCCAAAAACTTATTGGCGAGTGTTAACCTAATGGTTTATTTATATCCGCAAGCGCACGGGCTATTGTAATATAGCGGGTGCAAGTACGGGTCGATCCCACAGGGACATGATTTATTTTGGAAATATTTTTGTCTTTAGAATTATAGAAAAGATTGGGGGAGATAAAGTTTAATTTTGAAAATAAAAAGAACATAAACAGAAAATACTTTAATAAAACTCTTATAAAATGAAGCATTTTCGGGATTAGAAATCATATACATAACATTGTTCATCAAATTGTCATTGTCTTAGAAATATAGGTTTTCATTTAAATCAAGGATGGTATGTTAAGCCTACGCTACTTCGGGTTAAGACAGTAGCGTTTGTATTCTTCACTAATTATGTCCTAACTATTTGAGATTTCCGTTTATGTTACCCCTGCCCTGTCACAAACGGGCATTCCGGCTTATCTCTAGCTGACCATAATTAGTAAGAATCCATTAAGAACGAGAGTCAACATACTTTCCATTAAAGGAACATCCCTAGGCCGTTGAACTACTTTCGTGATCAATGGAACCTAGTTTCTTTATATGGTTCCGTCAATCGAGATTCTCCGCTAGGTCCATCTCTCAATTGACTGAATCATACAAATTGGACGTCTCCAAAATGTAAGGCATTTAGAGTTTGACATAAAGAAATATTTTTAGATGAAGATAGAAGACAAGACTTTATTCATTTTTTAGATGATGAACATGTATGCATTTGAGTTTCCAACCCCAAGAATAAGGGGGATTTACTCACTAGCCATCTAGAACATATAAGCAATTAAAGATAAAAGATAAAGTAAGAAGACTTATGATGAAAATAGAAGGCAAATGGCTGAAAATATGCTTCACTTTTATTGCTTTACTCCAAGGTACTTCAAGAACAAAATATGAACTTTGATCTTCAAACGATCTTTGGAAATTGATATCACAAGTGCTATACTATGGAATATCACTAAAATTATGTGTATATTTCGTCTGTAATGTGTGTCTAAGACTGATTACAAAGGGTCTTTTTATAAGGGGGAGGGAACTCTTCAAGAAGGTGCTTCCAAAAGGTGCCTTTTAGTCTGCAGTCACCACTTTGCACGGCCGTGTCAAGGGGTTTACACGGCCGTGCACCCTTGGAGCCAGATTTGAATTTGAATTTGGGAGACTTGCACGGCCACTCCGAGACTAGCTGCACGGCCGCTCCAATGGTTGACACGGCCAGGCCAATTCAAGGCTCGGCCACTCCATGGTTTGGGGCCAAAATTGGCCTGTCATGGCCTTAAGTGCACGGCCGCTCCTCCAATAGCTGCACGGCCGCTCCTCTTGGATTTTAGCTTGTATGCTTGATTTGTTTTGCTGTTCTTTCATGCTTTTGAACCAAAGTGTCCAAGCATCTTTATTGATCATAAAAGACTCTAAAACCTGTCTAAAATGCATAAAACATACCAAAAGCATAAAATCTAATAAAATAGAAAAAGTAAGTAAAAAGTACTAAAAATGCAATGAGAAATGATGTTTTATCCATGTAAAAGTATATAAAAAGTAGGATAAATGACTATATAATAGTCACTTATCAGATGGTCTGAAACACAACCTTCTCTTCATATCACAATTTTGTGATAAATGTATGCAGTGTATTTTCAATTCTTCCAACTATTATGTGAAAGACATTGCTAAAGGTGAAACCCTTCTCACTGGATATCGAAAAGGTAACGTTTATGCTATAGATTTAAATAATGTTTCGAGTGTTACTAATGTTTGTTTTGTAGCTAAGAACATCAGTGAGAATTCCTGGCTATGGCACAAGAGACTCAGTCACTTGAATTTCAAATACCTATCCAAGCTGGCTAATAAAAATCTAGTTGCCGGCTTACCTCAAGTGTCTGCTGATCATGGAAGGAAATGCAGAGCCTGTCAGTTAGGAAAGCAACATAAAGAATCATTCCATAGCAAGCCCTGCATGTCCACTTCTAGGTGCCTCCAGTTGCTACATATGGATCTGTTTGGCCCCACAACAACTGCCAGTTTAGGGGGAAGCAGATAAGCCTTGGTTGTTGTAGACGACTTCTCAAGATATACCTGGGTGGAAACCTTTGTTTCAAAAGATGATACATATGAAGTTGTCACCAAATTGTTTCGTCTACTTCAAACCCAAAAGGAGTGTGACATCATCAGTATGAGATCAGATAATGGGACAGAGTTCAAAAATAATGGAATCGGTCAGTACTGTGATGATCACGGAATAGATCACAATTTCTCAACTGCTGGAACACCGCAACAAAATGGTGTAGTTGAGAGAAAGAATAGAACCTTGATCGAAGCTGGAAAAACAATGATATCCGAAGCTAGGCTTCCCAAGTATTTTTGGGCCGAAGCTATCCATACAGCCTGCTTCACTCAGAATCGATCCTTGGTCAACAAATTTCACAACAAGACCCCTTACGAGCTTTGGCGTGGCAGAATTCCCAACATTGGTTTCTTCAAGATTTTGGCTGCAAATGTTATGTTCTTTACAACGGTAAAGAGCGCCGAGGTAAATTTGATGAAAAAGCCGATGAAGGTATCTTTGTTGGTTACGCCAAGCATAGTAAGGCATTTAGAGTTTTTAATAAACGTCTGTTGAAAATTGTTGAATCTGTTCATGTTACTTTTGATGAATTTGATTTGCTAGAGTCTAACAAGGCTCCAAATAGTACTGATAATTCTGGTGCTTTTGAGACAGGTGAATCCAGCAATCAAAACTCCAATCAAACCTCCAGTACCAATGCAAATCAATCTCCAGCTCAGCCTTCAGCCTATAGTGGTGTAACCTGTAGAGACCTAGTTGATGACTCCTTCTTTCCTCATTCGGTTAGACAACCAAATGTTCAAACTCCCTTAACCGATCAATTACCAACTAGCCCCTCTACTACCGTTCCTTTCACACCACCTGAAGCTGAACCAATTTCAAACATTAACTTACCATTTCCTTCTCCACTAATTGATCACCATCAGTCAGCCTCATCGTCTCCTAACCGATCTCCTCAACCGGTCACACCTCCCTCAGCCGATTCTACTCCTCCGATAGAAACCTTAAGATTAGAATCGGTCTGGCAAGACCTTCCTAGGGAAGTGAGAACAGTTAGAGATCATCCTTTGAAAAATGTGATTGGTGATGTCTTTGGTCCAAGAATGACTAGAGGCCAGTTAAGAAGCATGAAGGATCAACATGGATTATTTTCCTCTGCTATGGTCTCAAATATAGAACCTAAGAAGACTGAAGAAGCACTTAATGACCCCAGCTGGGTAGAATCTATGCAAGAAGAGCTTAACCAGTTTGATAGATGCAAAGTATGGGAATTAGTGCCTAGACCTAGTGATCAAACAATGATTGGAACGAAATGGGTTTATAGAAATAAATTGGATGAGTCTGAAAAGATTACAAGGAACAAGGCTAGATTAGTGGCTAAAGGGTATAGACAGGAAGAAGACATAGATTATGATGAGACCTTTGCCCCAGTAGCTAGACTAGAAGCCATTAGGTTATTTCTTGCCCATGCAGCCTACAAAGAATTCAAGTTATATCAAATGGACGTGAAAAGTGCATTTCTCAATGGGGAACTTCAAGAGCTTGTATATGTAGAACAACCTCCAGGATTTGAAGATTCCAAGAAGCCTGATCATGTCTACAAGTTGAATAAAGCTTTGTATGGCCTCAAGCAAGCACCCTGGGCATGGTATGAAACTCTCTCCAAATTCCTACTTAGTGAGAAGTTTGAACGAGGTAAAATCGATACCACTTTATTTATTACAAATCATAATGGTCATTCATTGTTAGTTCAAATATATGTTGATGAAATTATTTTTGGATCTACTAACGAAAAATTATGCAAGAGATTTGAGAAACTTATGCAGAGCAAATTTGAGATGAGCATGATGGGTGAGCTAACATTTTTCCTTGGACTTCAAGTCAAGCAAACCCTAGAAGGTATATTCATCAATCAAGCCAAATACACCAAAGATCTCATCAAGAAATTTGGTCTTGATTCTGCTCATCCTCAAAGCACTCCAATGGCCACAAATGTATACCTTGACAAAGATGAGTCCAGTAAGAAGGTAGATATGACACTCTACCGAGGTATGATAAGATCTCTACTTTACTTAACCGCCAGTAGGCCAGATATCATGTTTGTCGTATGTGTATGTGCTAGATTTCAAGTGACCCTAGAGAATCTCATTTACAAGCTGTTAAAAGAATTATTAGATATCTTGTGGGAACTGCCAACTTAGGTTTGTGGTATCCAAAAGATTCATCATTTACACTGATTGACTATTCAGATGCTGATTTTGCAGCTTGTAGGGTCACCAGGAAAAGTACTAGTGGAACTTGTCAATTTCTAGGTAACCGATTGGTCTCCTGGTCGTCCAAGAAATAAGCATCAATTTCCACTTCTACAACTGAGGCTGAGTACATAGCTGCTGAGAGTTGCTATTCACAGATTCTATGGATGAAGCAACAACTGGTGGACTATGAAATTTACCAAGAAGTGTGTCCCATTTACTGTGATAACACCTCAGCCATTTCAGTCTCCAACAATCCTGTGATGCATTCAAAGCCTAAGCACATAGACATCAAATACCACTTCCTCAAGGATCACGTTGAAAAGGGTAACATCGTTCTTTTAAAGTACATATTGATTATCAGTTAGCTGATATTTTGACAAAACCCTTGGATATTAAAAGATTTGAATTCCTTAGAGGAGAACTAGGCATGATTGATATTCGTTAATAAATTGTGCTAACTTTGCTATCTGTGTAAGCTCTCAATTGATCAAGGTGCTCCTCATATACTATTGCTAACCGGTACGCTTAACCGGTTCATCTAACCGGTGTGCAAGAATTCCTAACCGATACCTCTAACCGGCACTCCTAACCGATACTCCTAACCGATACTCCTAACCGGTAAGAGATTTCCTTAACCGATGGCCCCTAACCGGTGTAAAGTTCTCTCATAACCGGTCATTGTTTACATTCCTGACCGATCATATTCTAACTGGTTACCTCCGTAACCGGTCAAGCCTCAAGCAGTTTCGTTAACCGATAGCTAGCCTAATCGGTCAATTCATTTTCCTAACCGATGAAATGCGATCGGATCACTTTTCCCAATCCGTTTTAACTGGCTCATCCCTGTACCGTTCAGTCACATCAATCCTCTCAGCCGCTTCATCCCTGACACATCAGAAAAGTAGCTGCCAACTCCGTCCTTTTAAGTTGATCAAATTTTAAAAATTTTGATAAAAAAGGTAACATCTGTATCATTCCAATTTATCAAAAGGTTATCTTTTTGTTCATTATTGCATTATTGTTTAACTGCTGCACACACGTACCTATATTTACGCCTCTATATTTCAAATCGTGTTCAATATTTTTAAATATCCGTGCAAACCAGTTGAAACGTTTTTTTTTAATTTGTGGTCCTTTCAGTTCAAAACCTCTTTATCTTCCTTTCTCTCTCCACTATATAAGGAAACCAAAAACATTCATTTAAACTTTTCAAAACCCTAGAATCTCTCTCTCTCTTTGCAAGAATCGAGCCCTCAGCTTTCAAGTAAACTGATTTCTCTTCGTTCTTCAAGTTCGTCAATCCTTAAGCACTTCTGGTAAATATTTTCTAAATCCTCTAATGTTCTAAAGATTGATGCTTAGAACTCGAAAGATCCTCCATGTTATGAACTTATTTTTATCTTTCTATCTTTAAAATATGTTCTAACTTAAAATGTTTTGATTCTTGATTCTTTAACAGATGGCTCCTAAACCAACTCCAAAGAAAGACATTTTCGGAGGTTACATTCTCCCATGCTTCTTCGAATCTGAGGAAGGGAAGCTTTTGCAAGCAATGTTAGCTGCTGCTGGTCTTCTTCCGTTCTTGATGCCTGAAGGGAATGATGACATCATGTATGAACTGGTCAATGAGCTTTTCAACTATGGATATTTGGATGAGTGTTTGAAGCCGGGTGATGTATCCCATATCTCTTCAACCGTGGCTGGTGTACCTGTTGTTTTCTCTCTGTCCTCCATTGCCGATGCCTTTCCCACCTTGCCCTCTACCGGTTCCTCATCTATCACTTCGAAAGAAATGGAGTTAGCTTGGTCTCGAGTTAGGGGTACTGACCCCTTTGTTACTGGTGAAGGCAATAAAAAGGCCGACTTGGATGCCGTTCATTATGCATTAGCGGAGGTGATTGACCGATGTGTCATTTGTCGGTCTGGTTCCCATCATTGTATCACTATGATACAATGGGAAGCCATTGCTGCTGTGATTCTTCAGAAGAGCTTCAACTGGTGCTCCTTCATTTACAGAGTAATCTTGATAGCTTTCAAGAAATTTCGGAAGGAAAAGCATCTGACCAGGCCAAACAAAGCTAAGCCATGTCACTACCTCCTCATCAGTAGGATCCTAATGAGAATCCCTTCCATTTTTGCTATATCATCTAATCAGACCTCACACCCAAAATCCTTTGTCAAAGCCTTTGACAAGGCTGATCAAGCTAGGATTCTTAAGGAAGCCAAACCGATGGTTGTTGTTGCCTCAACCGATGTGCCACCGGTCAAGAAGAAAACCTCCCAATCGAAATCAAAGAAGCCAGTAACCGATAATCCAAAGCCCTCTCAACCGATCCCCTCACCGGTTAAGAGAAAATCACCTGACCGAGATGATGAACCGATCTCCACCTCTATCTGACCAAGAAAGACAACCAGAAAGTCAGCCAAGCCTCCAACTCCTTCAACCTCCTCAAAATCAAAACCAATCCCAAAGACTCCTTTCCAAATAGCCAAAGAAAATACTGAAAGAAAAAGAAGGATTGAGTCCGATATCACCTCATTCATCCCATTCATACCCAAAAGGCTGCTCGGTCATGATATCCTAACCGATGACATTCCCATAACCGGTCATGCCTCCAATCCATCTTATCGACGCTGCCAACCGATTAGAGATCCCACCTTCCATATAGTTCTTAATAACCCCTGGGCCTTCAATCCTCAGTCTGCTCCTTCACCCAATTGGGTCTATCACATTGATCATTTGCCACCTTTCATTAGGAAGCTACTTCAATTTCATGAGATCAATAAATCATCTGTACCAGTTGGAAACATCCATGACTACATTGATTTTAGCAACCGTCATGAAGAAAAGGGAATTTATTTCAGCCGACCATGCAGACTCAGAGAATATGATCTCACTCTCTCTCAGCTCAATCTCATCAAAGATATATAACAAGTTCTTTGATCAGCTTCCTCTCCAATGGAATGCTGTGTATTTGGCTCAGGACAGATTAAGATAAGACATGATGGTCCAATCAGTTTGGGCAGATTTTGCTATCTTATATGGTGCCAGAGACACCTTGATTGAGACTAACCTTTATCAGCTAGGCAGGTATGAGATGGAGTTTGACTCACTGCCCAATTTTTATTCTGAGCCTGTGTGTCTTGGCCCCAGGAAGAATCAGTTGATGCAGAATATCATAGATGTGTTGGAAAATCTTTTGGATATGGACGCTGAGCTAAAAGCTGCTGGGAATATTGCTCTAGCCGATTTCTTTTCTTCGGTTCAGTCCAACAAAACCAAATGGCCAATGGTTACGGATGCTGAAATTGATGAAATGTTTGAAGATGATGGGGAAGAAGAGGATAATGAGCAAACCGATGATTTTGCTAAGTCCAGCTCTAGCTCCAGTTCAAGCTCAGAGGGTAGTGATCAACCTAGTAGAATGGAAAGGGTTGAGCCAGTGTTTACTACTCCTGAACCGATGGCAACGGTTAGGAACGTTGGAGGAGGGCTAACCGACATGTCACCGATTACTAACTTGGGAGGAGGCATAGCTGTTCAACCAGTAGTTAATCAACCGATCGATGCTCCTCTAACCGATGCATCTGCTGAACCGGTTAAAGAGACTAAACCGGTTGACACCGATGATGTTGATATGCAGAAAGCAATGGCTGCTAGCTTGTTTGATGAAGAGCAAAACCGACTGCTGTCAAGGGCTGAAGAAATGGCAACTGCTCAAGCCATTCAAGCTTCCATTCTGGACAGTCAAGCTAGGGAAATCCAAGCCTTACTTTCTAGTCCACCGATTGAGGAGGAAAAACCATCTCACTCTTCCATTGATGAAGCAGAATCTAATTTTCTTGAAGAGGATGAGGTTTCAGATGATGAGCAAATTGTTTATGACCGTCTTGATCCTGCTGTCCCACCTGTCAATCTTGATCAGTGTCTCTATTAGAAGGATTTGTTCTCTCCGTTGAACTATTACACAACAAAGACTTCTATCCCACGATCAGCTCATGGGATTCCACTTTTTGATACTCATGAGGTGATTTCGAGCCGAGCTGCTATCAAGTCTATTCCTTTGCCTCCACCATTTGTCGACGAGCTCCAAAAGAAAAGGAGAGAAGATAGACTGAAAAATTTTGTTGATACAGTTGAAGCTGCAGGTATCGGTTCAGCACCAAATGTTCACCTCCTCACCTCACCAAAATCTATGGCCCTGGGGAAACAAGTTACAAGGGCCAGAAAATTCATGTTCTTAAGCTCCGAAAAAGGCTTGCACCTCCCAAGGGACAACAAACCAAGCCTCTCAAAGTTGACCAACAACTTGTCACCAATTTTCTTCCCAAACAGAAACCTGAGTATTCTCCCTCTATTACTCAACGGCTTCCAAATATTCGGATTCAAGGAGAAGTTGCTCATATTGCTCATCGACCGGTTGAGAGCACCTTATCAACCGGTAATATGTTTATTCGTTATCTCTCAATCAACACTCGGATAACCCGAGTGTTGGAAATGAGGATTTTCAACTGGTCTTCTGACGTCACTCACATGGTTGGGTTGTTACCTAATGTGCCCAGGCTATCGGTTATGAGGAACGGTCATGCTAGGCCTTGGAGCAACATACGTCATGCCTCCATACTTTTGCTTGCTTTGAGAGTGATCCCGTCAATTCGGCTAAGGCAAGCTGCCTTACCGATGGCTCCTATTGCTGCTGAGCTATTAGCCTCTGCCTTTGATGAAGCCAATGATATTCAAAGTGCCATTGCACTTAGCTTGGAAACCGGTGGAGTGGTGTCTCTTGTTTCTTATGAGTCTACCCCAATCGATGAAGAATCCACTCATCCAATCGGTCAAGCTAGCTCTCCATCCGGTCATTCCTCTCCTTTGCATGTTCAAAATGTCATCCTTACCAATCCCCCAGTCAATCAGGATCCAGCCTTAACCGATCTCAGTCTTGCCGGCCTACTTCTAATCGACGATCCCTCTTCTCAAACTCAGCCTGTCCAAGACTTATCAGTTGCTGCTGTCCCTCCAACCGATCCTTTAGCTATCTCTCTCAGCTCCTCAACTGTTGACTATTCCAGTGATAGTGATGCTGATGCTGATGCTGATCCTTATCCAACCGATAACCCTCAACCGATCACTGAAGATGAGCTTAACTGACCAGTGGTTGTTCGAGACCTTTGTGAGCTGTATGATGCCCTGGTTGCTGGCATGATTAAGTCCAATCAGGAGGAGGAGAACAAGAGGTTAGACAGAATGGAGCATGGTTATGCAAAAGATTTAGCCAACTACGTTGCTGACCTTCTTGATAAAGACGCAAAAATTACTGACCTTGCCTCCCAGCTCAGTGCCTCAAATCAGTCTCAGCAAGAGCTTCTGAATCTTGCCTCAGCCTCTCAAGCCGTCCTGAAGATTGCAACCGATGAGATCAAGAGGTTAAATCTCAAGCTCAAGGAGGCAGAGCAGAAGCTAACCGATCAAGCCACTTTGTTCAGAAAAACCAATACCGAGAGAATCAAATTGAAGTCTGAAAATGAAGTGCTAAAGAAGATGCTTGCCGATCGTGAGTCTGAGAGGTCAGCAAGGAAGAAGAGAAAGAGAGATAAAAAGGAAGAGAAGAAAGCTGCTGCCAAGAAATCAAGGTCTGAACCGGCTATCTCATCGGCTACTCCAGCAGAATCCAAAGACAAGTCTCCAACCGACAATCCTGCTGATGACCCAGTTTGAGAATGTAACCGATGATGTTTATGTCTTTCAAACTTTTCCTAACCGGTTGCAGCCTTATCAATCAATGAGATTTCTTTGAACCCTAAACTTTTATTGCATTAAATGTTTTGCTTTTTGTACTTCCTTTTAATCATTTTGAATGATCCAACCTCTACTAACCGTTTCATTTTGCAGGTCACCTCATTCAAAACTTCTTTTTATTTTACTCTGTTTTTCTTTAAGCTTTCACTTTGTTTGTAAGCTTACTTAGGTAACACCAAGTTGTCAATTGTCTTAGGGAATGACTTATTTAATAGATAAATACTTAGTCATTCTTTTATTAAGTCAAGAAGATGCTAACCTAGGGTGATTGGACTTAAGCAATTAGGAGGAGATTGTTAGTCAAATATATGTTTAGATTTAGAATTGCTTAATCCCAATCACAACAAGCATTAATGTGGACCCCTAAATTTAATTAGACCAAATAGAATTTTTCTATGTATGATAGGTTCCCTTAGTTCTAGTGCCAGTGTTTTTGATATGTAATTTTCTCAAGATATGAAGACTTGAAGACCTGAAGATTTCCTCATCAGTTTGTGATTTTACTTGGTAAAGGAGCTCCCTCAAATTGGTTGACCACTCAACCGGTCAGAGGCCCTTAACCGAACAAGCCAGAGCCCTTACCTCACCGATAAACTCCTTAACCGGTCATGGCCCTTAGCCTGTCCAACCGGCCAAGCTTACCCAACAAGCTTCCTTTCAGCTAACCGAAGCATTTATTGCTTCCAACTACCCAGCCACCTACTTTAGCTGAAGTTGGTAAAGCAGCATGCTTAATTGACGCTGAAATGACATTCCTACTGCTGTCAGAATCTCAAAGTGGAATATCAAAGTTACCAGTACTCACATCACTTCAACTACTCAATGGAAATCTTCTCTATCCAATCTCAGGCATTAAATGCAAAGATACTCTCATTCAATGCCTGCCAGTCCAAGTCATCATTACAACCTCTTCAAAGACAACGGGTCCTTTTTGAAGTCCGCTATAAATAGCTTCCTTGGAGCATTGAAGATGGTTGATGCATTTAAGATCCTTGAGAGTGAGCTGCCAAGAACTACCAACCTGCAAATTCTCTAGTTCAAGGCATTCAATACAAGTCCCCATATTCACTAGACATCTCTGTAGGACATAGACTGAGCACCTTCAATCAATTCTGTTGTGTTCCTCAACAAGACTACAAATGGAACACATTGATTGAATCACACACACACCCTAGAGAAATCAGCTCAACTTGTGAGCACATCTCTAGAAAACACCTGGTCTTTATTGTAGCACGATCCATTAGTGGTCACTTTACTTTTAGCAGCCTTCAATCATTGGCTTGCAACTTGTAATAGGTAGGTGTTAGTGTTATGCCCTAGGCCTATAGTTGATAGACTTATGTGTTGACATAATTTATTATTATATGAAAAGTTTATTATTTGATTATTATATGTTTTGCATATTTATCTGTAATAATCTCCGTCCCTAATTATTAAGTGAATAATTAGTATAAATGTTAATGGATGATGATTATATGCATAGAGATGCACATTAAATTTATGGATACTTGTTAGAGAACAAGTGACTGGACTTGACACGTATGAGATTTATGTCATAGTCAAATGTCATAATTAAATCTCATATGGTCACTTCATTTAGTCCCTAGACCTGAGATTATCATGACCTTACATATGATGAAAGTTATGTTTGATTTTAGTCAAACGATATCTTAACACGATATTTATAAAGGCTATCTTTGGCATGATCGGATTCATGATGGGAAGGATGATAAGTCAAGATGGAATTTGTCCCTCGAAAGAGAGATGTTTTGCTTGGGCCCCTCGATGAGTGATAATGATGAAAGTGTATGGCCATACCCCAATGTGATTGGAATTATCATTATACTCAAGATCGAGAAAGCATTGAACAAGTACAAGTTGACGTGGACCATGACTTGTGTTCAATATAACATCGTGAGACAAAGGGAGAAATGGAAGTGTACCATTGGAAACGTGAACTCTTACGTTATATTATTTGGGTAGACATAATGGCTTGCTAGAGTCCGCTTATGTCTTATGAGAGTCGATATGATCGAACTCATTGCCAACATAATATAATTCTATTGGGTCACACACAATTAGAATGAATTGATTAAACCAATGAAAGAATGATTGAGAAGTTCTGATGTGGCACAAGACATCGCGCGACAGAACTTGTCCAAAGGCCTCGTCTGGTCGCGCGACATAATGAGCCTAAGGCGGTTTGACAGACAAGTTTCCTAATTTGATTAGGAAACAAACACCATACTAAAGTAGTATAAATATAACGTATGTAAAACCCTAAAGCTAGCCGAATTTCAGAAAAGAAAATCACATAGAGTTTCTCAATATTCTTCATAGGTTTAAAAGATCTAGCAATCTTCAAGAAATCGTTCTTGGTTCATTCAAAGGTGTGGATACTATTAGAGGGTCTTCGCTCGTACAACGATCAAGGCCTAGAGTTCGAAGTTTGTATTCAGAATCACATCAATACATTGTTCGATAGCTCAAGAACGGAAAGCGTTCAAGGTTGGTTATTTTTATCTCATAGAATTCAATTTAATTGTATAGAACGGATCCTAGGCTCTTGGGTTTTGTGTTATTAGATGCTTAATTCCGCTGCGCATGGACCCATAAAACCCAACAGTGGTATCAGAGCCCCGTTCGTATAGTTAAGTTTGAATTAACATGCTAAGAAAAATTGATATAAATTGTTTATATGGTTTTTTTTGCATGTTTTGTATGCGATAGTTTGATTGTTTTTGAAACAATATGCCTAAATCATGTTCTATTCACTTCGAATTAAATCTGTTAAAAGTTGTTTATATGATTTAATTGCTCTGTGATTAAGAATTGATTGAATCTGCAAATCTGGTAACCATGTGTCACGCGACAATGGTTGGCTGTGTCACGCGATAGAACATGCTTGTGTCACGCGACAAAGCTTGCCTCTGTCACGCGACAAAACTTGCCCAATCTGGGCAGAATCAGTTTGTTACATAATCCTGCTAATCTGTGAATGTGTTTGCAATCTGATGTGTTTATATCTTAATCTGGATGCTATAAATTTCTGGAAATTAAGTTTATAGGGCTATGCTAGATTAATTCATTGCTTATGCATGCTTAGTTAATTAAAATATGATTTTATTAATTGTTGCGATGCATGAATTATGTGTTCTTATGTGTTAAGAACTTTGTTAGATGTTTAGTTGAAACATTGTATTGTAATTTCCTGAATGTTTAAATTGAAACATTGAAATTTTGGTTTTCTGATTGTTTATGAGAAACAAGTCATTTTACGCAAAATTTAAAGGAAACTGACTGTTTATACAAAGTATTGATTATGTTGCAAATCAGAGATGATTTCTGATTGTGCATGTCTAGGAGAGTTCTGTCGAAGGAGAGATTTGGTACTTAAGTAGTCCTTGTGGCTCACCTATCTTCCTGGGAACTTACCTGGTGCACGATTATGATTATCTTTGCTGATATGCTTATAATCTGCTTTAAAGAACCTTCATTTAACTTTTAAGTTCTTTATGCCAATTCATGATTAAAACACTTGAGACCACTCGGATAGTTTTGGGTGGGCTTGCCATAGCAAGGTACTTTGATTCTATTCGTTTGCGAGCAAGATGAGAAAATGGTGGTTCCTATACGTTTAAAGTGAATGAACTTAATTGGGTTATCAAAATAATTTTGGACCCAAGGCATAAGATGAAATTAAAATATGCTTAGACATATAATGACTTGAATAAATCTCATAAAAGATCTAAGAGTCATATATGTGATATGATTAATGTTTCTACCTAATTAATTTAGTTTTGAGCGGTTTGCCATAGCAAACTTGAAATTAAATTAAAGTTGGATCTTAGCCCATTAAATGTATATTATGCTTATTTGCATTGGAAGGTGTATAATTTAGTGGGAGCATTTATTTTCATGTAAATGCATTATACTTCTCATATAATATGTTTACTCATATGTGTTCATATTTTATGTATATCTTTTTGTAGAATAAATGGCATCAAGCAATAATCATCTGTCAATGCGATCTGTCCTTGAGAAGGAAAAGTTGGAAGAGAATGGTACAAACTATATGGATTGGATCCGTAGCGTGAGAATTGTTCTCAGGCAAGAGGAGAAATTGTACATTCTCGAGGAACCTATTCCACCTGAACCTGCTGCCAATGCTACTAGGGCAGTGAAGGATCAATATCTGAAGCATAAGTGTGATGCTACTGATGTTGGTTGCCTCATGCTCTCCGCCATGTGCAAGAGCCTTCAAAAGGATCTTGAGCACTTGGGGACAGTTGATCTAAACAATCGACTGATGGAAATGTTCCAAGTTCAAGCAAGGCAAGAAAGGTATAACACAATTAAGGCCCTAACCTCATGCAAGATGAGTGAAGGACAAGTTGTTGGTCCCCATGCTCTAAAGATGAAGGGCCACATCGAACATCTTGAGAGGCTCGGTTTTCCGATTAGCCAAGAGTTGGCTACTGACATGATATTGAATTCATTGCCCGAATATTTTAGTAATTTTATAATGAACTATAACATGGGGGGCATGAATAAGAACCATTCCGAGTTAGTTCAAATGTTGAACACTGCGGAAACCAATATTTTCAAGAAGAAAACCGTTCAAGTGTTGATGGTTAACAAGGGGAAGGGTTTCAAGGGTAAAGGAAAGGCAAAAGTTGCTAATCCTAAGGTAAATGTTGCCAAACCCAAAGAGGGTGCCAAACCCAAGTCCCAAGAGGACGCAGTCTGCTTCCATTGCAATGAGACTGGACATTGGAGGGAAACTGCTTAAAATACAAGGAAGCACTGAAGAAGAGCAAAGGTGTTGCTTCGACTTCAGGTATCTTTGTTATAGATATATTCCTATCTACTTCTAGTTCTTGGGTATTGGATACCGGATGTGGATCTCACATTTGTCTAAATGTGCAGGGTCTAAAGAACAGAAGGATGCTTAAAGATCGTGAAGTGGACCTACGTGTGGGGAATGGAGCAAGAGTTGCTGCATTAGCCGTAGGAACTTATGAAGTTACTTTACCTAGTGGAATAATACTTGTTTTGAACAATTGTTATTACGTTCCAGCTTTAAGTAGGAATATTATTTCGATTTCATGTTTGAATAATGAAGGTTTTAATTTTCTTATATGTGATAAGAAGTTTTCCATTTATAAGAGTCATATGCATTATTGTACTGCTATTTCATTCAATGGCCTTTATATCATTGATGTTGAAAATCGTGATAATGATGTCTATAACATTAACAAGAAATCTAAACCCAATAATGTAAACCACACTTACTTATGGCATTGTCGTCTTGGTCATATAAATGAGAAACACATTTCTAAACTCCACAAAGATGGATTTTTAGACTCACATGATTATGAATCGTATGAGACATGCGAATCTTGTTTACTTGGCAAGATGACCAAGGACCCATTTACCAAAACTGGTGAAAGGGCGGGCGACTTATTAGGCCTCATACATACCGATGTGTGGACCTATGTGTAGCAATGCTAGGGGAGGATTTCAGTACTTCATAACATTCACTGATGATTATAGTAGATTTGGATATGTTTATCTAATGAAACATAAAAGTGAATCATTTGAGATATTTCGAATATTTCAAAATGACGTGCAAAATCAACTTGGCAAAACTATTAAGGTACTTCAATCCGATCGAGGTGGCAAATATTTGAGCCAAGAATTTGACAGTCATCTTAAGAGTTGTGGAATCGTTTCAGAACTCTCTCCACCCGGAACACCACAATGGAATGGTGTGTCTGAAAGGAGGAATAGAACTTTGTTGGACATGGTTCGTTCTATGATGAGTCAAGTTGAGCTTCCTTTATCCTTTTGGGGATATGCACTAGAAACTGCTGCTTTCACTATAAACAGAGTTCCTACCAAATCGGTTCAAAAGACCCCATATAAGATGTGGCATGGAAGAAAACCTAGTTTGTCTTTCAAGAAGATTTGGGGTTGCGATGCATATGTCAAGAAGCTAACTTCTGACAAGCTAGCACCTAAGTCTGATAAATGTATTTTCGTGGGTTATCCTAAGGAAACTAAAGGATACTATTTCTACAACCGAAACGAGAACAAAGTGTTTGTTGCTCGAAATGGTACCTTCCTAGAAAAGGAGTTTCTTTGCAAAGGAACCAGTGGGATTAAAATAGATCTCGAAGAAATTTGAGAACCCGAAAACAACATTGAACCAATAGTAGAAACTGAACCAAGTTCACAAATAGTTGTGAAACCGGTTCAAGATGCACAAGTCCTTCGCCGAAGTGGTAGGTCACGATCCGAACCCGAGAGATATGGATTTCTCGTTACGGAAAGTGATGAAGTGGAGTTAATCGAAAATCATGAACCTACTTGCTATCAAGAAGCGATGTCCTCTCCTGATTTGGAAAAATGGCAAGAGGCCATGGAGTCCGAATTACAATCCATGGCTGATAATCAAGTTTGGAACTTGATTGATCCACCCGAATGTGTAGAAACCATAGGGTGCAAATGGGTCTTCAAGAAAAAGACCGACATGGATGGGAAGGTGCACACCTATAAGGCTAGGCTTGTAGCTAAGGGATATAGGCAGATTCATGGCATCGACTATGATGAAACCTTTTCGCCTGTAGCTATGCTTAAGTCTATTAGAATTTTAATTGCCATAGTCGCATATTATGACTATGAGATATGGCAAATGGATGTCAAGACAGCTTTCCTAAATGGGAAGTTACTTGAGGATGTATACATGATACAACCTGAAGGTTTTGTAAGTCCAAAAAATTCTAACAAGGTGTGTAAGTTGCAGAAATCCATTTATGGATTGAAGTAAGCTTCTAGGAGTTGGAATCTACGTTTTGATGAAGCAATCAAAGAGTTTGGCTTTATCAAGAACGAAGATGAACCTTGTGTATACAAGAAAATTAGTGGGAGCGTAGCACTATTTCTAGTGTTATATGTCGATGATATCTTACTCATTGGAAAAGACATTCTGCACTCTGTTGTCAAGTCTTGGTTGGGAAAGTGCTTTTCAATGAAAGATATGGGCGAAGCTGCATATATCCTTGGTATCAAGATCTATAGAGTTAGATCTAAAAGGATGATTGGTTTAAGTCAAAGTACTTACATTGACAAGGTTCTTAGAAGATTCCAAATGGAAAATTCTAAAAGAGGAAACTTGCCAATGTTGCATGGTATATCTCTTAGAAAGACTCAAAGTCCTAAGACTAACGATGAGCGAAAGAGAATGAATGGTATTCCATATGCTTCGGCAATTGGGTCTATCATGTATGCTATGTTATGTACTAGACCCGATGTCTCGTGTGCTCTAAGCATGACGAGTAGGTACCAATCGAATCCCGGCGAACCACATTGGATAGCAGTCAAGAATATCCTCAAGTACTTTTGAAGAACTAAGGATGTATTCTTGGTCTTTGGAGGAATGGAAGAAGATCTTGTAGTAAAAGGCTACACGGATGCTAGCTTCCAAACCAACAAATATGATTTCAGATCGCAGACAGAATTTTTGTTTACGCTGAATGGAGGCACTGTTAGTTAGAAAAGTTCCTAGTAAAGTACCATCGCTGATTCTACAACCGAAGCTGAGTACATAGCGGCATTTGATGCAGCTAAGGAAGCTGTTTGGATCAAAAAGTTCATTAGTGATTTGGAAGTCGTTCAAAGCATCAAAGATCCTATTGAACTTTTTGACAATAATGGTGCCATTGCACAAGCAAAGGAACCAAGGTCACATCAGAGATCCAAACACATACTTCGACAATTCCACATTATCCGAGAGATATGCGAAAGGGGAGACGTAAAGATATGCAGAGTAGACACTGATGACAACGTGGCGGACCCATTAACTAAGGCTCTCCCGCAAGCTAAGCATGATGGTCATGTTAGGTTCATGGGTATTCGATACATGGGAGATTGGGCCTAGTGCAAGTGGGAGACTGTTAGTGTTATGCCCTAGGCCTATAGTTGATAGACTTATGCGTTGACATTATTTATTATTATATGAAAAATTTATTATTTGATCATTATATGTTTTGCATATTTATCTGTAATAATCTCCGTCCCTAATTATTAAGTGAATAATTAGTATAAATGTTAATGGATGATCATATGATGATTATATGCATAGAGATGCACATTAAATTTATGGGTACTTGTTAGAGAACATGTGACTGGACTTGACCCGTATGAGATTTATGTCATGGTCAAATGTCATAATTAAATCTCATATAGTCACTTCATTTAGTCCCTAGACCTGAGATTATCATGACCTTACATATGATGAAAGTTATGTTTGATTTTAGTCAAACGATATCTTAACACGATATTTATAAAAGGCTATCTTTGTCATGATCGGATTCATGATGGGAAGGATGATAAGTCAAGATGGAATTTCTCCCTCGAAAGAGAGATGTTTTGCTTGGGCCCCTCGATGAGTGGTAATGATGAAAGTGTATGGCCATACCCCAATGTGATTGGAATTATCATTATACTCAAGATCGAGAAAGCATTGAACAAGTACAAGTTGATGTGGACCATGACTTGTGTTCAATATAACATCGTGAGACAAAGGGAGAAATGGAAGTGTACCATTGGAAACGTGAACTCTTACGTTATATTATTTGGATAGACATAATGGCTTGCTAGAGTCCGCTTATGTCTTATGAGGGTCGATATGATCGAACTCATTGCCAACATAATATAATCCTATTGGGTCACACACAATTAGAATGAATTGATTAAACCAATGAAAGAATGATTGAGAAGTTCTGATGTGGCACAAGACATCGCGCGACAGAACTTGTCCAAAGGCCTCGTCTGGTCGCGTGACATAATGAGCCTAAGGCGGTTTGACAGACAAGTTTCCTAATTTGATTAGGAAACAAACACCATACTAAAGTAGTATAAATATTTTTGGGTTTTACAGGTCTATGCGCAGTGGAATTAAGCATCAAATAACATAAAACCCAAGGAGCCAAGGATCCGTTCTATACAATTAACTTGAAAAACTATGAGATAGATATAACCAACCTTGAACGCTTTCCGTTCTTGAGCTATCAAATGATTTGATAATGTGATTTCGAATCACAAACTTCGTTCTTCAGATTGCTTGAACTCTAGGCCTTGATCGATGAACGAGCGAAGACCCTCTTTCGATATCCACACCTTTAAATGAATCCAAGAACAATTTCTTGAAGATTGCTAGATCCTATAAACCTTGGAATAATATTAAGAATATTGTTGTGAATTTCTTTTGAGAATTTCGGCTAACATTCTAGGGTTGACAGACGTTCATATTTATACTACATTAGTATAGAATATGAATCCTAATCAAATTAGGAAAGGATTCTATCAAACCGCCTCAGGACCTGTTGTGTCGCACGACCACACGAGGCACATGGCCTAGTTGTGTCGCACGGCCAGACAAGGCTGATAAGGAGTTTTTCTCAATCATTTTTCCATAGGTTTAATCAAATTCATTCTAGTTGTGTGTGACCTAATAGGATTATATTATGTTGACAATGAGATCGATCACATCGACTCTCATAAGACATAAGCGGACTCTAGCAAGCCATTATGTCTACCCAAATAATATAACGTAAGAGTTCACGTTTCCAATGGTACACTTCCATTTCTCCCTTTGTCTCACGATATTATATTGAACACAAGTCATGGTCCTCGTCAACTTGTCTTTGTTCAATGCTTTCTCGATTCTGAGTATAATGATAATTCCAATCACATTGGGGTATGGCCATACACTTTCATCATTATCACTCATCGAGGGGTCCAAGAAAAACATATCTCTTTCAAGGGACAAATTCCATCTTGACTTATCATCCTTCCCATCATGAATCCGATCATGCCAAAATTAGCCTTTATAAATATCATGTTAAGATATCGTTTGACTAAAATCAAACATAACTTTCATCATATGTAAGGTCATGATAATCTCAGGTCTAGGGATTAAATGAAGTAACCTTATGAGATTTAATTATGACATTTGACCATGACATAAATCTCATGCGGGTCAAGTTCAGTCACTTGTTCTCTAACAAGTACCCATAAATTTAATGTGCATCTCTATGCATATAATCATCATATGATTATCCATTAACATTTATACTAATTATTCTCTTAATAATTAGGGACGGATATTATTATAAATAAATATACAAAACATATATAATAATCAAATGATAAATGTCTCATATAATAATAAATAATGTCAACACATAAGTCTATCAAACATAGGCCTAGGGCATAACACTAACAAATATAACGTCTGTAAAACCCTAAAGCTAGCCGAATTTCTGAAAAGAAAATCACATAGAGTTTCTAAATATTCTTCATAGGTTTAAAAGATCTAGCAATCTTCAAGAAATCGTTCTTGGTTCATTCGAAGGTGTGGATACTATTAGAGGGTCTTCGCTCGTACAACGATCAAGGCCTAGAGTTCGAAGTTTGTATTCAGAATCACATCAATACATTGTTCGATAGCTCAAGAACGGAAAGCGTTCAAGGTTGGTTATTTCTATCTATAGAATTCAATTTAATTGTATAGAACGGATCCTAGGCTCTTGGGTTTTGTGTTATTAGATGCTTAATTCCGTTGTGCATGGACCCATAAAACCCAACAGTAGGAACCATTAATAGCAGTGCACTTTCACAAATCCAAGTTCTGACCAAACTTGGTAGAGGACGTAGCAGTTATTTAACACTGTGAACCTCTTCAAACAACGTGTCATTTATTTGTGTGTTTGTTCATTTATTGCTGTGTTGTAACCGTGACAATATCTCAACTGGTCACAACCTATTGACTCCTGTTGCTTCTTACTTGTTTGTCTTACTTGAAAAGAAAACTTGTCCTTGTTGCATGAAATTTTAACTTACCTTTTGAAACTCCTTACCTTACCGATTTAAGCACTCTTCTAACCGACTTCTTTCTCCGCTGTGCAAACTTATCTCACCGGTTAGCAAAAGGGTGACTTAAACATTTTTAAAGATTACAAGAGTTTTAGAAAAAATTTTAACAGGCTATTCACCCCCCCTCTAGCCTGATTCCTACCAGTTGGGCCTAACAAGATCATTGTCACCAAAGTAAGATATTTATAGGGTCACTTGTGTCATGCTCTAAATTAATGATAATAAAATGAAATTTCTACACAAGGCCACTTATATGCATGTTTAAACACGACTGTCAACCCGGCTACTCTTTAGGGATCAAATATGAATTTAATGGCTTGTAATGTATCACGCAATTCGCGGGCTAAGTTCTTGGTTACAAATGAAGGTAAGGACACACGAAGTCAATCAAGTGAAACTAGAAAGTCTTCCACATTCATCCTCACTTTGAATTTATCTCTCCGCTCAACCACACCAACCCATAATTCACCCCCAAACTTAGAATTTTGCATAATTTCACTCATAGGGTTGATCACCTTTCTTTCATTTAGTCACTTTCCACTTCAACACAAGAGAGGGCAAGACTTTTCACATTTTTCTTCATATTTTTTTCTTTGCTTTGCATATAGATCACGAAGAATACTATGCATTAAATACTTCGCACAAACCCCTCTTTTCAATACAATTCATAACCCTTTTCTTTCTTTTGTTGACCACTTTCCACTCAAGCCCTTTATTTTCCAAGCATACCCCACAATTCCCTAGTTTCACTTTCTTGAAAATGTGAAAAGTGTGTAAGTTTAAAGGGTAGGATAATGTAGGTACAAAATGAAGGCGAATGGTGGTCTAAGATAAACTCCCACTTTGTGAAAGATTTCCATTCTTTTTAAAGCTTAAAAGGGGTTCTAGCGGAATTTTTTATATGTGACTAGAAAGTTAAAGGCTCACAATAGGGTTCAAAGAAAATAGTTATATATCACTTCCCCAGTAGCCTAATTGATGTGTTATTTACAATCATGCAAACATATTCTAGGGATCCCGTTAATGCCAAAGTGATCCTATAAAGGTCTCCTAAGTTGGTAACAATGATTAAGAAAATATAAATGGAAATGAAAAGGTGGATAATCACATTTCACATGTTTTTATATAAACATATCCCCATATTGATAATAACACTTAAGGTTCATAATTAAGACTTTTAAATCATTAGACTTTAGCCAACATTTCAAAATATGAAAATAACAATTTTTTTTAATTTTTCTATTTTTTTAGGGTGACACTATTTACACTCCCCTATAATCCCACAAACTCAGAGAGATATCTACTCCCAAACTCAAGATATGATATGTCCTCATAGCATAGAGAACAAACACATGCCTTGAGTTCAACGGATGACATGACAAAACAAACAAATAAAATAAAGCAATTAAAACATACCTAGTTGGGTTGCCTCTAAAAAATCGCATTTGTTTAGAGTCATTAGCCCGATTATGGCCTACATTTGGACTTTACCTTCCGTTCTTTGGCCCAATTTGCAGTTTCGCGGGTCCTTATTTTCAAATCAATCCCCAAATATATTCCCCTCTTTATTATATCATTTATCACCAAAGGGTATTTTTGACATTTATATTTGTTGGGTTTTTTCTCTTGTGGCCTCTCACCACCTTTTTCACCATCACAAGAAGGAGGGGGTACAGTAATGATCGTCAAGTTTTCATTGAGATTTTGCTAAGGGATTGAAAATTCTCATCCGCATTGTGAACCTCCTCACTATCCCTCTTCTCCTTACCATATAGGGCAAACTCAAGCTCCTCGATGGCTTGCTCATGCCATGATTTCTCTACCTTCTCCATAGGCCAACTTGAACTATCACAAGGTGATCCATCCTCAGAATCATCATTGGAGATTTCATAGACAAAATTCTTTGATGCGTCTTCCAAAGGTTGTCTATCAAGTTGTAGTTCATTCTCAAAGTCCTCATTGGAGATTTCATATATAAAATTCCCCTTTGCGACCTCCAAAATTTTCTCTTCAGGCTGTGGTGGTAGTAGATCATCAAAATAGCTTGGCTCACAAGTTGGATCATATACTACCCCTTCCCCATCATCATTCACTTTCCAAACCAGGGTTGAAGTTTTTTCACAGCCTTATTTATAAGACTTTGGAGACGGCTCAAGTAGTGTCTGCCAAAGTGGGAAGGGGAATCTTTCTTGCACCTATGGGGAATACTCAGGAAAATATGTCCTAGATGGACAAACATTAGAAGCATGCGACAAAACATCCCAAATAGACACATGCCTCTTGAATATTATAACTTACAAAATTTCTATTTGAACCTAGTCTTGTTAATTATTCTACTTGTTCACACAAATTGGTCAATTGTTGGAACAATCTCTGTCCAACCAATTCATCATTGGTGCTCATTCCATACATCCCTCTAAGAGTATCTCTCACATTAATTTTCTATATAAAAAATAAAATAAAGAAATAAATGAAAAAATCTAATTACAAAGAATAATTAAGAAAAAGAAAAAGAAAAAGAAAACTTATTTACAATGTTGAAAATTAAACTGTGAATTACAAAACAAGTCCCAGGCAAAGGGGCCAAAAACTTGGTGGGAGAAAAACCCACTTATTATAAAATACCTAGCAAGTGCACTAGCTTTCGGTGTAATAATATGCACTTAGTAAGGGCCGAATCCACAATGATTGAATCAACAATTCGACCTTCAATAGTTAAACAAAAAAGAAAAGATGGGGTTTGGTTTTGATTGTTATAATTCATACTTAAACAATTGAAATTAATTAACTATTCAAAATAAGAAACAAACAAAGCAAGTAAAATATTACCAAATTCAAGAAGAGAATGATCTACGGAATGGATTCATGTATATCTCACCAATATGCAAATTAACAATATAATCAATTAATGTTGGGGATTCATTCTCTTTAGTAAAATTGGGCGTTCATACGTCCACAATTTAGTATTCTCCAAATATTATATTTTCTCCAAAGTCTACATAATATTCAAGAACTTATTAAAACTCTAGAAATCAAGAACCTACAATTTTATTTTGCAATCACTTGTCAAAACCAATCACATTTACACATGTGATTGTAGCTAGAAAACTTAGACGAAGAATACTTTTGATGAACATAACCTTTGATTGAATGCAAGATTAATTAAAGCATAATTGATTGATATGCATTACCTCCGCATAAGTAGAAAATTAGCCGCTCATGTTCATAACGAACATCAACAAAGCTTCAATAAATTGCATAATCCTTCAATGGAATCTTGATTATAAATTTGAGATCTTGCTTATAACTTGAAAGGAATAATAAAACATGTACCTTATTCGGCAAACTTTCGGAGGTCATAACTTCTTCGTACGGACTCCGATTGAGACGTGCCACATATCGTTGGAAAGCTCTAAACGAGCACTATCCAATGATAATGAATGCTCAGGGTCATCTCCAATGTGTCCTTCTGTAATTTCCATTCTTTCCTTCTTTGTCGCTCTGCTCTCGATCGTTTCTTTTCGTACACATTAAGATCATAATTCGTGACTATTTCCTGTACTCATAAACACTCCAAAAATCCATCAAAACACCCAATATTGAGCGTCAAATAGGTCTAAAGGTATATCATTTTGATGGGTAAAAATACATCCATCAATGGTGATAAAAGATGGGGTGTGGAAAGGGACGAAGCGAATGGGAGGTTTGGTAGGAGTCGAGAGCATATTGAAGTTGTTGGCGTTGATCACAAAACATTGAGAGGGAGAGCAGAGAAAGGAAGGAAAAAGAGGGAAATGTGACATGTTAACATTGGTCGCCAGTGGAAGAAGTGAAGGGGATATGGAAAAGAGAAGGATAAATAGTTTTAGGAGAGAGGGAGAGATTGTAGAGCGAGTGAGAAAGTTACAACCGAAGTGTAAGGGAGGAGGTTGAGCGTGTTTTATGCTCTTAGGGTTTGTGTGGCAAAGATTAATTTCGGTATTACATTTTCATTAAACATACAAGGGGTCTTATGGGAATATATATTGACCTATGTGGACTCAACTGGAATAAAGCAAATAAGCTATTCTCTTTAAGATGTGGAGAGTTTTTTGGGGACCTTGGGAGAATAATTCCTTTATCACATTAACACCAATAATAATATTATTATTTCACATTTCGCACAAAAAAGAAAAAAATTTGAACAGATCGCTATTCAAATTACAACCTTAAACCATCAAAAAAAGAAAAACCCAAATCCGTATGGCCTTTCACGTCGCCTGCCCAATTACATGGTAAACCCAATTTACCCGCGCTTTCTCTTTCAAATCCTCCCCAATTCCATCTTCTCTCACTCTATTTTGTTGTTGTTGTTTTTGCAGTCGCCGGATCTGTTACTGTTCGCTAGGGTTTCCGAAGAAGATACAGACGAACAAGGCCAAGGATGATTTCCTTGACCAAGTTTCGAAAATCGACCAATTCGTGAAGGATCCTTGGTTGTTGTTGTCCGATTCTGCTGCTAGGGTTAAGGATTCTATTGTTCAGGTTGTTGTTCCGAAAGTTGTTGTTACTCCCGCCGCTCCGGTTGTTGCAGCTGCTGTTGTGGTTGGTGGTGGGGATGGAGGAGATGCGGAGGATTTGTTGTCGGCACAGACTAAGCGTGCTGCTATGCAGAAGAAAGCTGCTGCTGCTTCTATGGTGGCTGAGAATTATGCTAGGAGGTTTGAGTCCGGTGATTTGGTGGTTAGTGGTTTTTGATTTGTTTTGAATTTGTAGTAGTTGAAATGTTGAATTGATAACTTTGAAACTACTTGGGTTGATCTTTGGATAGACAATTTGAGTTCCCTGTGAAGTGGGTGTGGATAAGAATGCTAGCCACTAACCAGTGGAACACATAATTTTGATGTTGATTTTGCTAAGCAACATAGAGCATTCAAGAAGGAGTATCAAAATAAGCATCTTTGGATTCATTTTGGTGCTATAGAAAAAGGAAATCATTACCTACTTCCTGACTGATAACATATCTTTATCTTTTGTCCCTGTTTGTGTTTGAAGTTTTAATAGCTTTTGGTTGTGAATTACTTAACTTGACTAATTGATCATCACTTAGATATTAGCTGGAAGAGTTCTGCAAATTCAATTGCTATATGAGCTATTCAATTTTTGAACTTTGTTGCCTGCATTTTGAAGATGCATATCAAGAAGTCGACTATTGATGTGCTACATACCCTTGAGAATTTCACTCTCCAGATCTCAGGGAAGAAAATTGTGTGTAACTAGGTGCACTCTTCGTCCGAGTATATTTCCCTGCTCTTTTGTGCTTTATTCTTGTGGTTAATATATTTGGCAAAGTCACATATTAGGCAGATTAGAAATGTTGATCTAGAAGCAGGAACTTGGGTTAGTTTGAGGTATTTAAAACTGCATTTTGTTACTCTTTCTTATCCTATTTGGTGCTTTGTTTTATGCTGGGACCTGGGAAGGGGTTTTAGTCAAGTGAAGTGGAATCATAAGTTACTTTGATGAACTTATGAGTTATAATATGTAAAGACATATCTAATAATCTCTAAGCTGTTCTTATAGACAAGTATTTTGTGGCAGGAACTGATTCATTGCATAGTTTTCTATTAAACCTTACCAAATTAGTTATATGGAGTACAGACACAGAGATTTGACGAAAATTCCTCTTGTTGTATTTATTTTTTGATGATTGCAGCTGGCATCAATAATTTTTTTTGGAGATAGTACTATGCAATTTTGTATCTGAGTTCCCTGTATCAGATTTTATTTACCTTACTGTTATTTCGTATTTTAATATTTTTTTCAGATATCACTATTTTTAATATTTTTTTCCGCCTATTCTTTTTCTTTCACGATGACATATGAGGATTCATGTTAGCCGACCCCAAATTATTTTGGGATTAAGGCTTTGTTGTTGTTGTTGTTGTACTGTTATTTCGTATTCATTTGGATGTGGTGTGAGGTTCTCTTTAAAGGTGACTCCATATTATAAGTTATTTATATTTGCATCACTTCCAGTTAATATGTAATAAGATATCTGATAATCTTTGACCTGTTGTAATAAACTACTAATGGATGACCAGATATGCTGTTAGTGCTATAAATGTTCTAATTTGTTTTGAGAAACTGATTTAGAAATTAATTTACCTCCAAAATTGCCTTTTTAATTAATGAGAAGTCGGATGAAGATATAGAGTTATACTGGAGGAAGATGACGAGTTGTGGGTATAATTGGAAAAACATAAATAAATTATGTGAAGTATTAGTACGTTTATTTTGAGACATCCCAATAAGGAAATTAGGGAGTTTAATTTGGGTCGGAGGTAATAAAAAATGCTGATAACAGCACACACTCTGAAACATAATATTTGATTGATACTCACTGTAGCTATAAAGCTCGTCACTCTTGTGCCTCTTCTTTTAGATGCAAAGTGATTTAATTATAAAGTTTGATGCTGGCAGTTTTACCTTGCGGATTTTGTTGATTAATCTTTGTTTATTGTTACTTTCGAATGTCAGTTACATGTTTTACTTGTGCAGGGTGTTGCAAAAGAAGTTGCTGGCGAAGAGCAAGGCCAGTCTAATGCCAATGCCAACATAATGTGCCGCCTGTGCTATAATGGTGAAAATGAAGGAAGCGAGAGAGCAAGGAAGATGCTGTCATGCAAAAGTTGTAGCAAGAAATATCATAGGAGCTGCCTGAAATCTTGGGCTCAGCATAGAGGTATGCCTTTTGGCTATTAATTTTGTTGTTGTTTTAATTGTACCTTCCATTGTGATGGATGTTGTTTTCATTGCAGATCTATTTCATTGGAGTTCATGGACCTGCCCATCTTGTCGAATTTGTGAGGTATCCTTCGTGTTATTACTTTTAATTGCTCCAAGTAATCATTCTCTACCACTTTGTTGCATAACGGGAGGAAATGAGAAAGAAGAGGATTAATGCTCAAGCGTCTACAAACAGTCATCTTCACATTCTCTATTGCTTTTTATTCTCTCTTCTCTAGATATGGAGATTGCAACTTGCTTTACTTATGCTCAATGTTGGTATACTCTTATGATTATTGAAATTGCTCTTGCTTGTTTCAATATGTCAATACTCAAAATTGTTAAATTTCCAGTGTAAATTGACGAGGACAGCTGAAATTGTGCATATTTTTTTTACATAGATATGATGTACTATGAAATGTTTTCTTGAGAATTGATAAGTATTCAGATATATGGCGTGGTTGATTATCTTCTGCTGATATAATTAGCCCCCAGCATGAACACCTAAATGTGCACGTCTTATCCTTGTTCTACATACTCTAATCGTCTTAACGTTCCTCCTATATGGGGACTTCAGTTGGAATTAATTTAATTTACAGCTGCCAATCTAGTGATATATTTTGGTTGCATGTGTACTCCTCGAATGTGGTTGTCGAAACTCGAAAATCCTAAACTTTTTATGTTTTTGTTGACAGCTGTATAGTTGTTGCTAATGTTCACCTGGCTCTTTCACTGGAGATTATACAAGTTCTCTTGTTCGTTCCAGAAGTTGAATCTTTCAGTTATATTTGCAAGCCTTTGTAATTTTAAACTTTGAAGAGTGTTTTTACCATTATCTCTTATCTTTACTAGGTTTGCCGTAGAACTGGTGATCCAAATAAACTTATGTTTTGCAAAAGGTGTGATGGTGCGTACCATTGTTATTGTCAGCAGCCTCCACACAAGGTATTCTTGGCTCTGAACTTGTGATATAATTACAATTGCAATTTCTTACTTCCATTTTCAATATTTGCAGAATGTTAGCAGTGGACCTTACTTGTGTCCTAAGCATACAAGGTGTCACAGCTGTGGATCATCAGTACCAGGCAATGGCCTAAGTCTCAGGTATTGATTTTTAGGATTTTAAAGTCATTATTCTATATTGTTTGAGGCACTTAGGTGTTTTTGCCAAAGAGGTTCCTTAGACTTTGATTTAAGCTCGGTTGTTTGGATGAAAATCAATCTTTTGTCTCTAATTCTGTTTTGGACCATTGCCTTTACTTGAATTGGGATCATTTTTTTCAGCATAAAATCATATATGTTCTGTACAAGGTCTTAGAGACTTTCCCTTTCTTTTCATTTTTTGTCTTAAATAAATGAAGGATGGAATTATGAAGTCATGAACACCAATTTAGTGATCTTCTTCCCTTTTGTTGCTTTCCCCTAATTTCGTCTTCGTGATTACTCTTTGATTGATAACCTTTTTAAAGCATGGATTCTAAGGGATTGCTCTCCCACATTGTCTCTTCAACTTTCGTATTGGATATTTGGTTGCTCTAGATTTGCCATTAGAGTTGAGTATGTTCATGCTTTGCACTTCACCGTAAGTGTGTTACTTTATTCCGTAGGGTCTATCTTTAGATATTAGTTTTTCAGTCCATTGACCCATAAGAGATTTCCTAGCTTTTGGATTTATTGTTCAATAGTAAATGCAGTAAACACGATGGTCTTACACCTTTCCACCTTTTAAGTTTCATTCTTCCAACTCTTCTACACCGATTTTTTTTCATCCTTCTTGGTTATCTAATATGAGTAGTTTTCATCTTCTCTAAGAATGTTTGTTCATATATTTATCTCCACACCTACTCATTTTGGTCCACAATTGGGAATTGGCATGTCAAAAACTTCTTAAGGATATTAGTTCCAGTGAGTAATTTCATTTTTATTGGAAGTATACTTTAGCCATTGGGAAGACCATGTGGTGATATGAAGAACAAGTACTGTGATAATATAAGTTGTTGGGCACCAACTCTGGTTTCGGTGTTGTTTCTATTGGTCTATGGTATGCCTTGACACTGTTCTTTCTATCCGTTCTTGGAATGTGCCATTATGACCTTGTGCCATAATCTTCCGAATTAATCACGGTATTGCTGTTATATTTTGATTCATGACTGCCCTGAAACTTTGCAGGTGGTTTCTTGGGTACACTTGCTGTGATGCTTGCGGGAGATTGTTTGTGAAGGGAAATTACTGCCCTGTTTGTTTGAAGGTGTTGTCAATTATCAGCTCTACTTGTATTCTGCGAAACCAATTGTATCATCATGCTGTAGATGTTCAATTATTGTTATACATAATCATTGTTCCAACTGGTTGAGATTTTTGACTGTAATATTAACATTCAGCAATTAGTGATTCATGTCAATGTTTGAAGGTTCATCTTCTTATTGGCATCATAGTACCAGTTATCAGCCGTCTTTCTATGTTCAATTTTCTTCTATCTGACGTTTGCAGAGTGGTAAAGCGATGTTTTGTATCTGCAGGTGTATAGAGATTCTGAGTCGACTCCCATGGTTTGCTGCGATGTTTGCCAGCGGTGGGTGCACTGCCACTGTGATGGAATCAGGTTTGCTTTCACTTTTGTTTCTAAATATATCTACTTTGATAAGCTGTGCATGTTTTGTGTTTCATTTCTACTGGTTTCTTTTGAACTAGAAGAGATCAGATTCATGAAATAAGTGTTATGTTTCTAAACCATACATACAGTGGATGGTGTCTAGCACGTTAATAAGAAAAGAGTCAATACTTGCCAAAAAAAAAATGCTGCTACGTGCTGCTAAAGGTTGATTAGTTTTCTTAAGGTAGGGTCAACTTATTGCACAAAAGCCCTTGTGTAATTGATAACATCTGTTACTAAGCCATGGTATGCTTTGTTAGAGAGTATCTTTCTATCGGTCAACAAGATTATCTTTCTAATGGTCAACTTGTATGTTAGATTGCTTCTTGAAAATCTTTGATATGTTTGGATCTATGTTACCTCGGCCCTTCGAAATAGGGAATATACCCATGTGGACATGGGGCATGGCTTGTATATGGGAATTGGTGGGATGAATATGGAAAGTGAAATCCGAGAGCTAGGGCACCAAAAAAGGTCTCCAGGCGCTACTCTCTGCTGGCGTGTACGGCAATGACTCGCGACGTCGCCTCTCCATTGTGAGCGAAACCCTAGTTTAAGATTTCATTTCTGATTTCTCTAGATACCTTTAGCAATCATCTAGGGTTTCGGGTTTTGCAAATAAGGGCTTGATGCGTAAGAGAGAACAGGAAAGAGATGGATGCTTATATTTCTGTAATTTATTTCTCAACTATATAGGTGTCTCATATACCTAATTTGTTTACCCAACACAATGGCATAAATACCCTGGTCATTCTAACAAGAATTGAGAGATGCATTACTTGTGAAAATGTGCCATTATTTTACCAAATCATTTCCTTAAAATTTGTTCATAAACTTTGAATTAAGGATCCCCTACCCGTATCCAGAGCTCTCTCTCATTTCGGATTCATCAGCAGCTAGTAATTGTTTGTTTGACTCTCCAAATTTTTTACAGTTCTAGTCTAGAGATTTCAGGAGTTGACTATTCATATTTGGTGTCAATGATTAAAATAACTGAGATCTTATGATCCAATATAAATGACTTAAACGAGGTGATTTTACCAGTTGGTCACTAACCTTTTCTTATTCCAGATTGAGTCACATGTGCATTTAAAATCTCCAATCCGTCTCATCACCCCGACGACGTCCAACAGTTGACAGAACTTACTGAAGTGTTTTAATGACATTGTACTTCTTTTAGGGTGGCCACTAAAATGCAGATGTTGAGTTTTGTCTCTATGTTTATAGGTTAGAATGTATTCCCTCTGTCCCTAAATGAATGTTCTTTTAGGGACATTTGAGAAAGTTGAGTGTCAAGCCTTTTTTGTAGCGTAAGTACATAAGCACCCTTGATAATTTCACCTCATGACACCATGATTGTAAGTGTGATCTAGGACATGATACGATTAATAAGGGAGAGTTTTAAGTTCTCCAAAAAATGGAAATTCATTTAGGGACCCTTTTTTTTTTTTTTTTTTTTGAAAATGGGCATTCACTTAGGGACAGAGGGAGTAAAATTACCACTTTTAATTGCAATTATCTGTAGACACTTGACAGTTAGTGCAATAATATCAATGTGTCACCTGGAATCTAGTAAAATGGTCACTACGTGGTCTGGACCATCTGCTGGAGTTTAAATTATGGAAATTTCTGCCTTGTTGACTGACTTAAAACTTGTCTGGTTAGCGCTCTTGTATATGGTAACAATATGCACAATATCTTTACAAATATTGCATACAACTTAATGATGGATATCCCTGATAAGCACATATTTTCCTTACCTTCTTCCAAAAGTTTCTTGAGTTCTGGATCCATGACCGAATTACCCCCTCCGTCCCATAATAATTGTCATGACTTGTAAAACCTTTAAGGAATGTGATTTATTTGTTTGTACATTCTTGTACCATGATAAATTTGCACCAAGGCTTTTTCCTTATTTAGAATCACGACACTTTTTTGGGGACTTACCAAAAAAGAAAGCGCAACACTTATTTTGCGATGAAGGTAATATGTGAAAGTGAAACAATTTCTTGGCTCTTGTTGGATATGTTACTTATCATTCAATTTCTTATCCTCTCATATTGGTTCACATTTACTCATTCTGTAATGATGTTTGTAGATGTCATTTATCTTTCTTTTCTACAAGTTTTGGAAGCAAATTTTAGAGGGAGAGGGAGAGATGGCTTGTCCAAGTAATGACGAAAGTGGAAATCAATAATGACATGTGAATGAAGTATTGTGAATATTTGTATCATATTATGTTTGTGAATTGGGTTGATATGTTGCAACATTTTTGGTCTGTGGACGAAGTAATTGCACGGATTCCTTGTTACCTTCTGTGTGTAGCTTCAGGAGTCTTCAAGTATACTTATTCACAAAGCTCTGATCCATCTTCAGTTTTTGAAATTGTATCCATTTAACACTTCAAGTTATTCACTCTCGATTCTTATAAAAAGTTTAATCTAGACACATCGTATTTCTAGACGTAATCTTCTCATACCCAAGATATTAGTCATGTATAAGAATCATTATCTTGCTAGTGTTTGTCATTCTAATGGGAAGAAGTTCTTGATACAACTCTCCTAGTTGTGTGTTGTTAATACTTCGCGGGTTAAGATAAGCACTAAGCACTGAATCTTGTAGCTGCTTTTTATTGTGGATCAGTGTATGACTTTCCCAGCACATCACTTGCTTGAGAATTAGTCTTTTTTCCCTTCAACCTTTGACTTGGCATATTGGACCAAAATGTTTGTAGTCGCTCTCAATTGAAAGATCTCTTATTCTGCTAGAAACCTGTTTGCAGTGATGAAAAATATATGCAGTTCCAAGTGGATGGAAATCTCCATTACAAATGTGCGACATGCCGCGGAGAATGTTATCAGGTGTTTTTGGGTGTTCTTGGAAACGTTTGTTTGTTACTGAACAATGAAATACATTTTTTGTTTCTGCTGCTAACACAGAATTCTCTGATCATCTCAAAATTGATAGGTTAGGGACCTTGAGGATGCTGTTCAGGAACTTTGGAGGAGGAAAGACGAAGCTGACCGTGATTTGACTGCTAGCTTGAGAGAGGCTGCTGGATTGCCAACTCAAGAAGAAATATTTTCCATTTCACCGTACTCCGATGATGAAGATAGTGGGCCGGTTGGATTAAAAAATGAATATGGACGTTCTTTGAAGTTTTCTCTCAAAGGGTTAGTTGATAAATCTCCAAAGAAAAGCAAGGAATATGGAAAAAAATCTTCAAACAAAAAATTCAGTAAGAAAACAATATTCAGCAAAATGGAGCCACCTGGTATACTTGAAGGTCATAGTGATTCCCAATCTATTCCCTACGTCTTTAGTGATAAGGACGAGGATATGCATTCCAATCGACCCGACAGGCTTTCTTATCCCATTGCTGGAAGTTTGACTGATGGAGTTTGCTCAATTAATCAGGTAGGGTCCCTGAAACACAGATTTATTGACGAGGTCACTGCTAAAACAGATAACAGGGTTCCACGAACAGTAAAAATTAAGAGCAGCAAGTCTCATGGTCTGGAATCTGGGGAGGACATCTATAAAGATGGTAGCAAGTCCAAGAGCAACAAGGGACCGAAGCTGGTTATACACTTAGGTTCCAGGAATAGAAATGCTACTAATTCACCAAGGTCTGATGCATCAAACTATCAAAGGGACCAAGAAGTGACAACTTCAAATGGTATGTTATCTTTGTGGAGTTTTGATTACAAAATTTATCTGTAGTCTTGATTACAAACAACGTTTTCCAGTACTTATGATAGAAGCATGCTTTCTGTACATTTGCATTAGTGCTTTATTTGAGATGCACATATCTCTATCCTGGTCCTAAGAGACATTGCTGAAATATTTCATTGATTCTTACCCATGTTTCTTTCCTTTTGATAAATAGGAAATAGAAATAAAATGAGATCCATTATTGAATTTCTTATTGGTACATTGGCTGTACATTGCTTTGTTAAGAGGATTTTTTTTTTTTTTTTTTTAAATTTGTTCAATAGTCAACACGGGGTTGGTGTATTCTTTAACAACTATCTATGCCATTTTTCTTAGAAGCTTGATCGGTGTTTATCTTCTGCAGAAGAGAAAATTGATTGGTATGACCAAACAAAAGGTTCAAAGCCAAGAGGGAACGACAACTTGATAAAGATCAGAAATTTGAATTCAGAAGGTCCTGATGTGAACCCGATGGGCGGTAGAGGTATAATAGCTGATGCATATCAATCTGCTTCTCCAGTTAAAAGTCGTGATTTGTTAGGAAAAAGAAGCATTGAGGGAAGAAGTGAGAAGGTATCTACTAGGACACATGCAAAAGGGAGGGATGATGATAGTAGGGGCCCATCTTCCATCTCACATTCTTCACATAAGGATTTGAAACCATTTCTGAAGCTTAAATTTAAAAATCCTTATTCTGATAATCAGACTTCATGGGTTCCTTCTGGGGAGGATGACTTAAGTTCTGTGAAGGGCCAAAGGTCAAAGAGGAGGAGACCGTCAGTTTTCATGGAGAAAACATCTGGCAAGGAAGAAGAAGAGGCCTCACAATCCCATGACGATAAAAGGATGAGTGAGATCATGGATGCAAATTGGATTATTCAAAGGCTAGGAAAAGATGCAATTGGAAAGAAAGTCGAAGTTCATCAGCAATCCAACAATTCCTGGTAGGTTTCGTCTCTATATATTTTCCATTTTTGTGATAGACATGCAAAAATTTCTCTTTTAGGTGTCCCACTTAAATTGCATTAGCCCAAAATGGTAACTCTATACTCCCTCCGTCCCAAAATGATTGCAAAAAAATAAAGTAAAATAAAATCAAATTTGCTCTTGAGAGTAAATTTGAACAATTTCTGGACATTCATTTTCAAACAGAGTAATATTTTTTATTCAATGGGACCCACTTGTCATACTCAAACTAACTAACTATCAAACTTACTTTTTCCTACCCCACTGTCCATACTCATAACACCTTAATATTAAGTTTTTTTGTGATTTCAAATGAGACGGAAGGAATATATTGCACACCTTTCTATTCCATGGTGTGAATTGATGTTGCCTCTCTTTGCAGGCATAAAGGAATAGTTACAGAAGTGTTTGCAGGCACATCAATTGTATCGGTTGCTTTAGACGATGGAAATGCCAAGAACGTTGATCTTGGCAAGCAAGGAATCCGTTTCGTTTCTCAGAAGAAGCAAAAGAGGTGAAAATGATAGCAGCAGGCGGTGAAGTTATTTACTTGTCCAAGTTGATCAATGGAAGATCTGCAAATCTAGTTACTGTAATTTTCAAAAGTAAATCAGCATTCAGCAGTCATATAAGACTAGCTGAACGAGACCCCCTTTTCGACCTGGCTTTATTTTAAGCAGCTTTTGCTGGATCGCGCCCATTCTTTTTCCAGTTATTCGTGTAGCATTAAGAGCTAATCCTACCGAACCAGATTATGTAAATGGTGGGAGACGTTAGTTAGATTAGTTCGTTTTGTTAGATAAACTTGGTTTCTTGTTCCAAATGTTTTTGTGGGTTTTGAGATTTTGGAAGTTATATTTTGGGTTACTTTGTATGATTATTCAGAGGTATATTTAGATGAATTTTAGCCTTGAATCAAATCATTGATCATCTGGTTATTGGGTTCCTAAATTATATAATACTCCGTCCGTTCTATAAAACCTTACCCATTTTGCTATTTTGAGTCTCACTTTTTTAAAAAGGAATTTTTTTAATACTTCTTTATTCATGGGATCCACTTGTCATACTCACAACAAATATTCACTTACTATTCTCTACCCCACTTTCTCTCTCCTACCCACTCACAACACCTACTTTAATAACATTATATATATTTACTCTTTATTTTTCGTTCTCAATAATAAACAGGTAACCTAATATGGGACAAAAGGAGTATATAACAATATATTTCCTCCATCCCATTACAAATCACACACTTTCTATTTTGGGCGTCTCACTACAAATCACACTTCCTAAAATGGCAAAGAATCTTTACTATTTCCTCCACTCATTCTCTCTCCTACATTATTTTAGTACTCACAACACCATTATAATTTACTATTCCCTCCACTCATTCTCTCTCTTATTTTACTTTTACACTCACAACATTTATATCATTATTTTTTTTCTTAATCCACACGTGTACAGTAACTCTATGAATTGTAATGAGAAGGAAGGAGTATATTATATAATATAATATTCTAATACTCCCTCCGTCCCAATCTAAATGTCCAAGTCAACAAAATTTTTGAAGTTTGACTTAGACATAAATGCAAATCTAATCATTCTATTGAAATTTTAAAAATTGTTATTGATAAATAAATTAATTATTTATCAATAACAATTTTTAAAATTTCAATAGGATGATTAGATTTGCATTTACGCTCTAGTCAAACTTCAAAATTTTTTATTGACTTGACATTTAGACGATTTATAATATTATATTTCTAATAATAATAAATGCGCTTTTCAAAACAAGCCCAAACACTAGTACTACTCCGCAGCATTTTAAGTTATTAATAAGATCTAAATAGTGGCGGTGCCTACTGTTTAGCCCAGAAGAGAAACTGTCATGTGGATATAATTAATTAAGTACACTAGGATCTAAAGTTATTAACCAATTTTTTCCCTTAATCATCACTTTCCATATCTATATAAACCCTAAACCCTCTCCACTGCATTCATCACTCAAACAACTCGATCCCCTTTCCTAAAAACAGCAAAATAATATCTCTTTTCCTTAACATTTTCTATCTCTCAATGGCAATTACTAGAAAGATTGCATGCCTGATGGTTGTTTGCATGGTGGTGGTGACACCCTATGTTGAAGCGGCCGGAACATGCAATACGGTGGTGGGTAACATATTACCCTGCCTCAGCTACCTGAGGAATGGGGTTGGGCCGGACGCGAGATGCTGCAGTGGGGTTAAAACTATCAATGCCCAAGCCAAAACCACCCCTGACCGACAAGCCGCTTGCCGATGCCTCGTATCAGCTGCTAGAAGCTTCGGCATTGGTCCTACTTATTCCGCTGCCCTCCCCGGTGCTTGTGGTGTCAACCTTCCCTTCAAGACCTCCCCCAACACTGATTGCTCCAAGTACATATATTTATCTACCTCTCCTTTTATGTTTTCCTAGCTCAAATAAATAATGCCATCCCAAAATCAATGACAAAAAAGTATTAAATTTGCTTTTGATCGAGTTTGATCGAGTGCAAGTTTCATTATTTTTTTTGAACATTTAGGCTCCGTTTGTTTGGGGAAAAATGTTTTTCGGAAAACATTTTCCTCATTTTTCGGTGTTTGTTTCGCACCAGAAAATGGGGAAAACTTCATTTTTATCTTATTTTTCGGAAAACATTTTCATTTTTCGGAAAACATTTTGCCGAAAATCATTTTCCGAAAAATGTTTTACGCTAAACAAACGGATTAGTTTGAGATGGAGAGAGTACTTCTTTACTTCTTTCATACCACAAAATTTAATTTAAGAATTATATTTGATTTGTTTTTACACAACTTGTACCTATATAAATGAATCTTTTTTTATTGCTATTTTGTGCAGGATTAAGTGAGATATATAGGAACTGAATGAAGATGAGGTTTCCAGAAGAGAGATCTTAATCACTAGTACTATATACTTTATTATTGCAACAATAAGACAAGTGGTCGATTTGGATTATCACAAACGTGCCATTAAGATTAATTCTTGTTTTTCTTGTACGATCATCATTCTATGTGGTGTCTATCGTTTTGTGCTATTATCAATTATAATTTAAATATGTTATCTACATTACTATATGCAAATTCTCAACTTATGTGTATCACATTGTAAAAACAACCATCAAAATCTCAAAGCGTGAAAAAATTTAGATTACGGTTGGGCTAGTTGATTAGGGTTTTGAGGTGATCTACAATCGAATGGATAGGATACATTCAACCGGCTCAAGTTTGATCTGCACAAATTGGATAACCCTTATATACTGTAGGGACAATGGCGGATTGAATGGATAGGATACATTCAACCGGCTCAAGTTTGATCCGCACAAATTGGATAACCCTTATATACTGTAGGGACAGTGTCGGATCTGGAAATTTTGGTAAGAGGGGGTAAAAATATATAGAACTAAATTGAAAGTACAAAATAATACTTTCATAAATTATTTAACTCCGTCATTAACGACTTGACTTATGGATACAAGAATAAAATTCAATTATGTTTGGTGAATAATAACTACATAAACTGATTTTAATTACACAAAATCTAGAGAGAAACGCGTTTCTCCGTAATTTATGGAGAAACGAATTTTTTCCATCGTTCCCGTCGCTCTCTAGATTTCATTAAGTCTGGACGGACACAACACAACACAACACAGACACAACGCACAGACACAACGCTCACTCTCTCTCCCTCTAATCTCTCTCTGACGCAATTCAGCTTCTCCCTTCTTCTTCTTCTCCGATCTCTCCCCAAATCGGTGCCCTCCTTCCATCTATTCACCTTCTTCACCAATCTTCTCCGTCTAAAACCCTCGTCTGGCGACGAGCTCCTTCAATCCGAAGCATATGACTCCATGGCGAAATCGGCGGAGGCGTTTCTACCGACGCCGCCATGGTTTACGGCTGTCATCTCCAACCCGGCCTCGTGTCCCACGCCTGTGATCCGCCGGCGTTGATTCCGCTTCAAATGAATGGCAATTGTTGATAAGGTTTGTTACCTGAATGAATACGGCGTTTGTTACGATTACTGGTTCTTGGAGGATTCATTGTGTTATGGGAAGTGCTCATTGTTGTGACTGTCGTATTGCCATTCCCATGGCGTCAAATTGATTTAGTTATTTGTTTTGTGGATAGCCAGAACATTTCAAAAGGATATCCAGAACCTTTTGAAAGGATATCCAGAAATTTATTAAATGTTTCTGGATATCATTTTGTAAGTTTCTGGATATCATTTTGTAAGTTTCTGGATATCATTTTGTAATTTCTGGATATCATTTTGTAATTTCTGGATATCATTTTGTAAGTTTCTGGATATTATTTTGTAAATTTCTGGATATCATTTTCTAATTTCTGGATATCATTTTGTTATGGGAAGTGCTCATTGTATCGCCGTATTGCCATTCCCATGGGCGTCAAATTGATTTAGTGATTTGTTTTCTGGATATCCAGAACCTTTTGAAAGGATATCCAGAACCTTTTGAAAGGATATCCAGAAATTTATTAAATGTTTCTGGATATTATTTTGTAAGTTTCTGGATATCCAGAACCTTTGAAACTGATATCCAGAACATTTGGAAAAACACGTTTCTTCATAACTTATGGAGAAACGCGTTTCTCAGCAGACCTACTCTTTTAATTAAGTACGTCACTAGCCATAATATTTAAATTAATTACCTACAAACAACCATCAATTTAAAAATATAAAAAACGATAATAATTAATGTTAATTAAGAGAACTATAGTTTTAAGTTTGGAGCTTTTACCAAAAACTAACTCATAAAGATACTATTTACAAAAAACGCATGTAAAATGTGATATTAGAAAAAACTACTTTTTTTTTCCAGTTAAAACAAATGATATATGTATATATCAGTTTTTTATAACTAATAAATTCATTTATCAGTTTTTAAAAGAGTGTTTTGTGCTTAAATTTTTGATTAAAAGAACTGATAAATGCATTTATTGTAAGAACATGAATTAATGTAACATATAAATACTTAATAATATAATGATCAATATTATAATATATGGTATAAAGTATAGAACTCAAAATAATATGTAGAATTCCATAATATAAGTATACCATTAAATGATGGGCATAATGGTAATGTCTTATATATCAATAGGTGTAGTCCCTAAATGAAGTGCCCCTTGGATTCCTATATAAAGGCCTATCCATCAAGCCTATGAATCACTAGTTAATTACATTCTCATTCAGTCAAAACTCTTCCTAAGTACTTGAAGAACAAAGAGAGTAAAGGGCACTCATCATTTAGAAGATCTACTCTTCCTACATCAAAAGACTATCTTCATATCTTCATCAAGAACAAGAATAAGAACAATAATGGAATCACAAGGTACACGCTTCCATCTTCTTCTTCTTCTTCTCCTTCTCTTCTTAATCTAGTTGTGAGTCGGTTTATGGTTAATGGATCGTTTATGCTCCATCAATTGGTATCAGAGCCTACTCATATACTAGATTGAGTTTGAGTTTCTTGTAAAGCCTTATGCTTTTATTTCTTGAAAATATTCCATGTTCATCATGTGTTCTTGAATTATTTTCATACTCTAATTCAGATTCTAGAGTATTATGTTACTTCTAAATTATAAATTTACTCAAAAGGCTTTCAATTCTTAATGTAAGATTATCCCATTTTTGAACATAGCCACCATCCTTGGATGCGTTGTGAGTTTGTTCATATGCATAGCCACGCATTTAAAAATGTGATGTGAGTATGCGGATCTACTTGCTTTGGTTGAATATTGATTCACCATTAAGTTAAGAATTGATAGTCTAATTGGGTGTTATGGCTCGTTGTCCTGGCATGGCTCTCTCTATTTGGTTCAAAACTGTTCATAAAAGGGTGTTAAATTGGTGAATTTTCATCAATCTGGCAAATGGGCACGAAGTCGTGCTATTGGGCACGAGTCGTGCCCTTTGATTTCTGTCGCTTAAATGGTGACTTTTCAAGATTACGGGCATTGGGCACGAAGTCGTGCCTTTGGGCACGAGTCGTGCCCTTTTGGTCATTCGTGCCTACGACTCGCTTTCAAGCTTTCAAGTCGTTACGATTAAAACCAAGCAATTCTTTTCCACTCGTGCCCCATTCGTGCTTGTGGGCACGAGTCGTGCTCCGGCTAGGGGAAGAGAGATTTTTTGAGTTTTGCCCAGAATTTTGTGAAAATTTGTTAGTAAATTATAGTATCTGGACACCAGTCGCACTTCGGTGGTTCTTAGAGTTATCAAACTTTAAGAATGGTCGGGTAGAACAAAAGGATACTATATTTTAATAACACATTTCACTTGTTTGTTTACCTTTAAATTTTCAGAAATTACTTTAAAATCTTAAGTACCCTAAAGTATGATTAATTATATGCTTAAACAAATTTATTCATTGTTTAAATAATATTGTTGCCAAAGCAATTTACGTTATTTAAATACAAATTTGTTAAAGTGATGAATATAAATATTGATATGTGATAACATGCTTGTTTCCCAAAGGAGACCTTGTTATTGACTAAGTATTTGCATTTATAGGGTAATAATTGAACTAAATTTTTGGTTATTTTAAACGCTGTGAACCATCCCAAAGGAAGGCGGGTGTTTAAAGTGAATTGTTTATATTCTTTATTACCGGGGAACAAATACCTTAAATTTTAGGACATTTTTTATACTTGATCCGACCCAAAGGAAGGCAAGTATTTAAAGTGTGTTGTTTAAGCTATTTGTTTACCCTAAGATAAATCAAATTGTGAGTCAATTCGCAATCCAAAGATTAGTCTTGATGTCATATTGATTATCTTTTATTATGATGGAATTCATTTTGATATAATTAATCATTGTGTAGTTTCTTATACATGTTTTGTTTCATTCTTTTGTTCTCTTCATTCAGATTTGATCAGTGCTTCATCTGTTACTACTGCCTTAAACTCAATTCCTTTGCTAACTGGGACAAACTTTAAAACTTGGAAAAACAAGATTACTATGGTCTTAGGCTGTTTGGACCTTGACCTCGCATTAAGAGAACAAGCTCCTGCCCCTCTAACTGATAAAAGCACTGCGGAAGACCGCTTGAGTTCAGAGAGGTGGAAGCGTTCTAATCGCGTCAGCCTAAGCATAATTAAGAATGCAGTCCCGGAGACATTTCTGAACAGTGTCTCCGAGGATGATGGTGCAAAAGGTTTCCTAGATGCCCTAGAACAACGCTTTGCAAAAAGCGATAAATCGGAAACAAGTGCTACCTTAAGGAAGCTTGTTTCCATGAGGTACAAGGGCACCGGAAACCTAAGGGAATACATAATGGAAATGTTTCATCTATCAACGAAATTAAAAGCACTCAAGTTGGACTTGTCGGAAGACTTGCTTGTGCATTTGGCTTTAATTTCTCTTCCTTCACAATTTGGTCATTTTGAAACGACCTACAATTGTCAAAAGGACAAGTGGAATATTAATGAATTAATTTCACATGTCACGGAGGAAGAAGATAGGTTGAAACACACCAAACCCGAAAGTGCACATTATGCATCTACCTCTTCTCGTGGGATTAAGAGAAAAGGTAAGGAGATTGCGGTTGCATCAAAGAAGCCTAAGGGATCATCAAATGATCAAAAGGTGAAAAAGTGCTTCTTTTGCAAGGATCCCACTCACATGAAGCCCGACTGCCCTAAGTATCGCCAATGGCGAATTAAGAAAGGTATGTCATTTAGCTTTGTTTGTACTGAAGCTAATTTAGTTTCAATTCCTTCGTATACATGGTGGTTAGACTCCGGTGCAACTACTCACATAAGTTCATGTATGCAGGGTTGCCTGAACTACCGAACGCCCAATGAAGGTGAAAGATTCATCTACATGGGAGCTGGAAAGTCGGTAGAGGTGGAGGGCATAGGGACTTTTAGATTATCTCTTAGTACCAGATATTATTTAGTTTTGAACAATGTATTTATTATTCCATCTTTTAGACGGAATTTGATTTCCGTCACTACATTAGATCGGGAAGGTTATTCCTGTATCTTCGGCAATAATAAATGCAATTTATATTTTGATTCAAAACTTTTTGGTACTAGCTCTTTGTCTTACATTGATAATCTATATTTACTTGACACAGTCAATTCATTAAATGAGTCCCATAATAATGAAACTAACTCTCGAGGCATAAAACGAAAGTTTTCAAGTAAAAACTCTTATACCTTGTGGCATAGGCGTTTGGGTCATATCTCCAAAAGGAGAATTGACAAGCTTGTGTCCGAGGGAATACTACATAAGCTTGATACTCCAGAAAATAACTTTTGTATTGAATGCCTTAAGGGAAAATTTACGAATAGTACAAACAAAAATGAATCCTTGAGAGCTACAAAAGTGTTAGAACTAATTCATACGGACATATGTGGACCATTCTCTACCCCTTCATGGAACGGACAAACATATTTTATTACGTTCATAGATGACTTCTCTCGCTATGGATACATTTATTTACTTCATGAAAAGACTCAATCATTGGACGTTTTCAAGTCTTTTAAAGCTGAAGTTGAAAAACAGCTTGAAAAGACTATTAAGAACGTTAGATCCGATCGTGGTGGTGAATACTACGGTCGGAATGACGATTCGGGAGAACAACGTCCGGGTCCTTTTGCTCGCTATTTGGAAGAGTGTGGGATTGTCCCTCACTACACCATGCCCGGGACACCTAGCATGAATGGTGTAGCCGAGAGACGTAATAGAACCCTTAAGGATATGGTAAGAAGTATGGTTACTTGTACTTCCTTACCTCACTCATTATGGGGCGATGCTTTGAAAACCGCAACCTACCTACTTAACAGAGCTCCTTCAAAATCTACTGACAAAACCCCTTATGAATTATGGACCGGTAAGAAACCGTCCCTTAATCATATTCATGTTTGGGGTTGTCCAGCCGAAGCTAGGCCTTATAGACCTAACGAAGGAAAGTTGGACGCTAAGACAGTTAGTAGTTATTTTGTAGGGTATTCTCAAAGATCTAGGGGATATAAATTCTATGACCCAAAGACTAGAACCTTTTTCAAGACGGGAAATGCTAGGTTCTTTGAGGATGTTGAATTTAGAGGAGAAAATTTGAATAGTAATTTTGAATTTGAAGAAATGGAAGATGAATTCGTTTCTATACCTCTTCCTATGGTTCCTATCGAAAATCAAGCAGTTGTGCCTGAAATTCGACAAGAACATATAATTCAAAATGACGTTAATTCTCCTATTAATGAACAACATGAAAATGTTGATGAGGAAATTCAACACCCTCAAAATCAAGAAGAACCGGTGCCATTAAGAAGATCTAATAGAGCAAGAAGGAGTGCTATACCGGATTATTATGATGTATATCTTGCCGAGAATGAGGAACCGTTAGGTTTAGTGGGAGATGAGCCAATCACCTTCCATGAAGCCATTAGTGGTCCAAATTCTCACAAGTGGATTGATGCCATAAATGAAGAGTTAAAATCCATGAATGATAATGACGTTTGGGATCTTGTCCCATTACCTAAGAATGTGAAACCCATCGGATGTAAATGGATCTTTAAGACCAAAAGGGATTCACAAGGTAATGTGGAAAGACATAAGGCTCGTCTTGTCGCTAAAGGGTTTACTAAAAAAGAAGGCATTGATTACAAAGAAACATTTTCACCGGTATCCTCTAAAAATGCCTTTAGAATCATTATGGCTTTAGTGGCACATTTTGACCTCGAGCTTCATCAAATGGATGTAAAGACAGCTTTTCTCAATGGTGACATTGAGGAAACTATCTATATGAAGAAACCAGACATGGTGACTGATTCGGATCAAAGTCAACTAGTTTGTAAACTCAAGAAATCCATTTATGGGCTTAAGCAAGCATCTCGTCAATGGTACTTAAAATTTAACCAAGTTATTCTTTCATTCGGTTTTGAAATAAATCTTGGTGAAGATTGTGTGTACCATAAGTTCAGTGGGAGTAGATTTATATTTTTGGTCTTATATGTGGATGACATTTTACTTGCTAGTAATGATAAGGACCTTCTTAAGGAAATCAAGAAATTTCTCTCAAACAAATTTGAGATGAAAGATCTTGGAGAAGCTTCTTTTGTATTGGGAATCCAAATACATCGTGATCGCTCACGGGGTATGTTAGGATTATCACAAAAGAGCTATATAGAGAAGGTATTACAAAGGTTTAGCATGGAGAATTGTAAACCACATGACACCTGATCTCTAAGGGAGATAAGTTCAGTCTAAATCAATGTCCTAAAAATAATATTGAATCCAAGTATATGGAAAATATCCCTTACGCATCGGCAGTAGGAAGCCTAATGTATGCTCAAGTCTGTACTCGCCCAGATCTTGCCTTTATTGTTGGCATGCTTGGGCGATATCAAAGCAATCCGGGAAGAGAACATTGGGTCGCAGCCAAAAGAGTGATGAGATACTTACAAAACACAAAGAACTACATGCTTACATATACAAAGTCGGATCATCTTGAGATCATTGGTTTTTCCGATTCCGACTTTCTTTGGATGCCAAGATAGTTGCAAATCGACATCGGGTTATGTCTTCACTTTGGCCGGTGGAGCGATATCTTGGAGAAGTGCCAAGCAAACATTAGTTACTACTTCCACCATGGAAGCCGAATTTGTTGCTTGCTATGAGGCATCCAATCAAGCTATACGGCTGCGTAAATTCATTGAAGGACTGCGAATTGTCAAAGGTGTTGAAAGACCGCTTAAGTTATATTGTGACAATCGGGCCGCGGTATTGTACTCCAACAACAACAAGAGTTCATCTAAATCTAAGAATATAGATATTAAGTTTCTTGTTGTAAGAGAGAGTACAAAATGAACAAATAGAAATAGAACTTATTGGTACAAACTCCATGTTAGCGGATCCATTTACTAAGGCATTATCTCCTTTAGTATTTCACGAGCATGTTGCTCATATGGGTGTAATGACTTTTGATAATGCTTAAATAGTGGGAGTTTTGTTTTCTATTTCCTTGTGTTGTTTTTATTTAAATTGATCTCATTTGGTTAAAGTAGGACTAGTTGGAGAATATATATATGCATTTTTCATATATATTCGTTAATATTCCATGCTACATATCTATACTTAATCTATGTCATTTAGTTGGATATATATATGTGATTAATGTGGGTTTAGTTGCGAATCAATTACAACGAATGCCCCTTTAGTCCTTATACTTATATGACTAATGGACGGGATTGTTTTCGAATGACAACAAAGTGCACATAAGGGTTGTCATTTGTGTTATAAATATGATTGAAGAAATTTATTAAGTGAAGGTATATGTTATAATAATTCAAGTGGGAGATTGTAAGAACATGGATTAATGTAACATATAAATACTTAATAATATAATGATCAATATTATAATATATGGTATAAAGTATAGAACTCAAAATAATATGTAGAATTCCATAATATAAGTATACCATTAAATGATGAGCATAATGGTAATGTCTTATTTATCAATAGGTGTAGCCCTAAATGAAGTGCCCCTTGGATTCCTATATAAAGGCCTATCCATCAAGCCTATGAATCACTAGTTAATTACATTCTCATTCAGTCAAAACTCTTCCTAAGTACTTGAAGAACAAAGAGAGTAAAGGGCACTCATCATTTAGAAGATCTACTCTTCCTACATCAAAAGACTATCTTCATATCTTCATCAAGAACAAGAATAAGAACAATAATGGAATCATAAGGTACACGCTTCCGTCTTCTTCTTCTTCTTCTCCTTCTCTTCTTAATCTAGTTGTGAGTCGGTTCATGGTTAATGGATCGTTTATGTTCCATCATTTATCTGTTGTTTATAACTGATAAATTCATTTTCAATTTTTTAAAGAGTATTTCGTGCTTGATTTTTTTGTTAAAAAACTGATAAATTCATTTATCAGTAGTTTATAACTGATAAATTCATTTATCAGTTTTTTTAAAAATATTTTGTGATTAATTTTTTTTTGTCAAACAATTGATAAATTCAAAATGGTTATTTTTGGGATGGAGAGTGTGTATAATATTCATTTTTACTATATGTAAAGAAAAATAAAATGAAACAACAAATATTTTGAAACGAAGAAAGTAAATATAAAAGCATATAATTTTGAGGGGTCATGGTATAAAATTTGAGGGGGGCCAGTTCAAAATAGTTCAAGATTTATGGGAGTAAGTTAAGGGGTTAAAGGGAATAAGCAAAAAAGTGAGGGGGTCAAGTGCAGGGGCGGATTTACTATTGTGTCAAGTGTTGCCGAGGCAACACCAAAAAAAAAATTTCTTTTTTTTAAAAAAACGACGTCGTTTTGGTTCAGAAGAAAAAAAAAGAATTTTAAACGCTGAATCAAATGTAAAGTTGGGAACGTCGTTACGTCGCACAAAAGAAAAAGAACAGAGAGGAAAAGAGAAAAGAGAAAAGAGAAGAGAAAAGAAGTATTACGAACGGACCTTCCTCCTGGCTCCTTCCCTTCGCCATCACCTCCCGTCGCCGCCGGTAGACCTCCATCAATATGGAGAACCCACCCCCTCCTCCGCAACCTCCTCACAAAACCAAGAAGATTCTTTCGAATAAAAGGTAAACCCTAAAAATATAAAATTGATTTTTATTCGAATTTTAAAATTTATTGGGTTATTTGAATAAGTGATTTATGTGTTGGATACTTGGATTGGATGTTGATTTGTTCTAAATTCTACAAACTTAGTTTAATTGATTTTTTGATAAAATTGGTATAGGTTGGATCAATTCTTTACGATGACTCCGAAAAACAAATCAAGCACCAGTGTTCCAATTGCTCAAGAAGAGGTAGTTGTTGAAGAAACACAAGGACCACAACCTACTAGTGCTTCAATTAAATCTCAACCTACAATACGATTAAGAGACTGAGATGTGACACTACAAAATGATCCCGGGAAAAGAGAGGAAATCACGGTTTTCATCCGGATGATGTTGAAAGAGTTAGAAGAATGAACCTCGTCAAAGGCCCGGAACAACCAATTTTACCGGAATATCCAATCACTCTCATCTCAGGTAAAAAGCGTAAATTTCGTCATGACTGGTTTAGTGACTATAAAGATTGGTTGGAATATAGTGAATCGAAAGATGTTTTGTTTTGTTTGCCATGCTATTTGTTTAAAGATGTGAGTAAGTATGGTCGTGAAGCTTTTGTTGATAAAGATAATGGTTTTAAGAGTTGGTCTAGAATTGGGGAGGGACTTGAAAGACATGCTAAGAGTGATTTTCATTTAGCAAGTTACGCAAAATGTACAATTCTCATGAACTCCAAGCAAAGCATTAGAACGTGTATGAACAGACAAACTGAACAAGAAGATAGTGATTATGTAATGAACTTGAAGACATCACTTAGGGTTACTAGATTATTTTTGAGGGGCGGGCAAGCATTTCGGGGCCATAATGAGGCAAAAAATTATTCTTACCAAGGTCATTTTCTTGAATTTGTAAGTGTGTTAAGAGAGGTTCATGGTCAACATGGAGGTCGTAAGATGACTTCCCCTGCCATTCAAAAAGAA